>UCOL01003811.1:0-17167 GCA_900474335.1 Ormyrus nitidulus
GTAAAAAGCTCGAACTGAGAAGTTACATCTTTTATTATAAAGCCCGAATCTGCATACATTACAAGTACGATTTATATTGATTAAAATTTTTTTTTCAACTTGTATTGAGTCGTCCATTCCAGGACCATAACGGCCACCTTCTTCATCAACGGAAGCCTCGTGGAAAGCAATTTGCGCGAAAAGAAATTCCAAGTATACCTAACCCCTTAAACGGAATATGGACTTTTACTGTTTTCGTTCTAATTATGATTTTTTATTAAACGCTCCTCTCGCGCGGTGGCTCCGTATTATTTTCTCATTCTTATTTCGTTCTTTGACGCGCGCGCTCCGGTCTTCTGTTTCTGCGAAAAAATTAACTTTCCACGAAAGAGCGTTTTATACAAATTAATTTAAAATTTAATTTACGTATGAAAAGGAGCGCCCGGCTAGTTTTCATTCATTTAAATGGCTTCGGAGAACCGCGTTTCCCTCGAAAACCGACGAAAGTTTACAAATTATTCTTTCCCTTCTTAAGGCTTCGCCTTATACAGACGGCGATGTTTTTGCACCCAATAAAAATCACAAGTGGAAGAAAAGCAGTAAAAACGCGCCAAATATGAGAGCCGTTAAAAATGATGATATTTTTATCCCGGAGTGAGCGCGCTCGCGTGCTTACTTTATTTAAAACTCCCATATTCTCCCGCATTCCCCTGCGTACAAAGAGCTTTCGCGTGCTTAAAATTGCGACACCCCCCTGTTGAAAGCCCCGCGGAACTTCCCCGCCGCGTCGCTTGCCAAGGGGCGAGAAATCTTCCCGGAACTCGCGTGCAAAATTCAAGCGTACAAAATCCTTAATTGACAATCGCATTCGCGACGGTTACGGGCGTAACGGGGAACGTCCGCGTAATTAGTCGACAAGCTCTCGCCGTACTTGCAGACTCTCGCGATGCGTAATCCGAGCTCTCTCGCGCGCGATTCCGGTTCTCGCGCGAACGGGATTCGCGATTGTAAAGGTTCTCTCGCGCGCGGATTCTCTTCGCCCGATAAGCTTGACGCGCCAATCTCTCCCGTTTTCTCTGGATTCAATTAGTTTTCCGCGCCGAGCTTTTGTACGGCTGTGCGCAGCTGCTTTCGACGGTTTTTAGAGAGGGATTCCGTCGCTGTTTAATGGTACTTTGCGAGCTCGTAAGAAGTGTTGTTAATAATAATGTAGGACGATAATTCGGTACAAGCACAGGAGATTAGTGGGCTTAGCGTCGAGAACTTTTAGTATTCCTGTCTACGTTTCGGACATTTTTTGTTTTGGCCCTTTTGGAAGGCTAATTATTCGTTAAATTAAACAAATTAAGGTGTTCGAAAGCATTGGCAAGAATACTAAAGGTTCACCTAATTTCCACGGTAAACCCCATTATCTTTCTTCACTATTAATATTTTACATCCTCACATTACGAAGGCAAATAGCAATTTTTGGTAGAATAATATTAAACATCGATTAAATTTTTATTCCTTTATTTTAGGAGAAATGTTCTGTGTTCTCTGAATTTTCATTTCGACCAATAAAGATAATAAATATTTACAAAATTGCGTAAAATAAAAGTTTCGTTTCCAACTGCGGGTAAAAACGGGCGAGTCCGCGTAAATTTTTGAAAAGATCAAATTTATGAAAAAGTTGAACTTTGTTTTTATCTTAAAAGTGGGGGCGGTAAAGCCGCAAACAAAAAAGAAATTATTCCCGGCATCGAGCACGCCAGTTTTTAAAGTGCTTTCGATCGATTTCCGCGCGTGATTTTTTCACTGCGATAGATACGACCTGTTTTTTTTTTTTTTTTTTTAGTAAAAAAGCGCTTTACTTTTACGAGTACAGTTCTACTTCTGCTGGCGGGGCTCGATGGCGCTCACATAAACAATATGTTTTACCAGATGCAGAATTTCACCTCTTTTCTTTCCCGAAAAAAAAGAGCGCAACGCTCCATATTGAAAGGAATTGCTCAAAAACTTATAATACCGCTCTTTTAATAAAATACGCACTAATATTCCGCGTGAAAAGCCAATCGATTCAGTGCGCGATATTTGCATCAAAAATTTGCCCTTTTCCAGTAATGAATTCCGAGCGGCGTTTATTAATCGCTCGAAAAACTAAAATAAATAAATCTCTCGATCGTTTCGTCGATCCCCCCCCTCCCGTAACTTTTCCCCGGAAAGAAAAGCGCGCTAAATAAATCAAGCGAAACGATGCGCCGCGTATAATACATAATGCCATTTTGAATTTCCAGCATACTATTCCAACCAACTGGTGCATGAATACGCAATGCCGCGACCTCCAGCTCTCCTCCCTATATACTTTTTCGGACATCAATAATTTTCTTGGTGAAAAAAAAAGGAAGAGGGGCAGAGTATCTCGATATACATATATAGAGCTTTTTCGATTTGTTGCGTAAAATGAAAACGTTGATTGCAGGAGAGAGAGAGAGAGAGAGCTCGCACAGTTCCTTGCGTAGACGAGCTTTTCCGAGAGTCGCAAAGGAACTTTTCCGGAAGGAGAAACCGGACTGAAAGAGAATTCGGAAACAAGTTCTGAGAGATATCGAGTGGACCCGGCTTCGTCGTCCTCTCCTTTTTCGACCCTTTGATCGGGGGCTCTTCATTTTTAAAGTATAAGCAGTTGTTGGGTCTGTAAAGGGAGTTGTAGTGAATTACAGCTTTTTTCGGGGATCGCTGTATTTTGGCTCGTGCTTTTCGGGAGTCGAGAGTAAGGATTTAGTTTCAAAGTAACATTTTTTCGACGTTTGTGGTCGGAACTTGTATATGTGAGACTGAAGGTCTCGGCGAAATGTATTTCACTGATCGAATTGGGCGTAACAAAGAGATTCGGTGGCCAGCAGACAATCAAGCTGACGTATAATTAGATTTCAGGATTGTCGGAGATTTTCGTACAGAGAATCTTAATTTTTTCAACAAGCTTGTAAAAATAAGAAAAAGAAAGTTCTAGTATAGATACACGTATACATTTTTTAATTTAAGAGTCTTTCGCAACTTTTTAACTAACAACAAAGGTTCAAATACGTGCGCCATCAAGGAAAACTAGAATTTGAACCAACTTTTAATATTTCAATTTTAAAATCTTGACACATTTCAAATATCGAATCGCATGTTATTTTAATGTTTTTAAACAAAGTTTATTTTTTAATAATAACGTTCAATACAATTTTTTCCAACAATCTGTTTATTTAAATAAAATGCAAATAAATAACTTTAACATCTTTTCCGTTAAATAATTTCCTTCACCCCCAGAGTAGTCGAGCTCGAAAATTTTTCCAGATTTCTCTTCAATACCATGTGACGGTATTAAATTTCATATACTTTCGACACGTATTGGCACAATGCAAGTATGACTGACAAAAAACCGATTCAGAAGCCGCGAGCTTTTTAAATATACACAAAATTTTCCATAAAATATCTCACGATAACTTCCATCAAACGTTTCAACCAAATAAATATTTCTCAAAATCTCGGTAACATTGACTGACTCCTAAAAATATTCACATCGCAAAAGTACCTCCACGAATTAAATTTCACCCTGTCTTCAATTTTGCAGATACGGCGGACCGGATACCTTCGAGGTGACGGAGAAGTTTAGCATAGACTGGGGAACGTACTTGGTGACGAATAAGAGCATAATCTACGCTTCGATCGACGGACGGGGCAGCGGATTGAAGGGCAACAATATGATGTTCACCGTGTACAGAAACCTCGGAACAGTTGAAATTATGGACCAGCTGAACGTCACGAGGTGAGATAACTTTTATAATATACGTCATTGACTGTTCTAAAGCAGTTTCTATTAATAATTAAGTAACGCACAGCTAAACCCACGATTAAACGCGAGGGGAGCAACAATAAGCTCAAGACAGCCATATTAATTCGATTACTTCCGTTCGCCTTAATTCTTTCATCCCAGAGAGAGGAAGAGAGAGAGAGACCTTAATTAAACGGAATTTCATTAGCACCCGAGCCGCGACAATGGAAAGTTATCAGTCAAGCGAAAGGATAACAATGAGAATTAATAAAGCCTTTAAGCAACTCGCCGATTAATAATATTGCATAATCAATGACAGTCTCGACTTACGTAATATCTCGATGTGCTTGTCGCTCAGCCGGCGGCGCCTCGGCTCTCTCCTCGCTCCCTCTCGCGCGGCAGCCGCGCAAGAGCCATTGAAACGGCCCCGCCGCGAACAAAGCCGCGGCGTCTTAATTAATTATATTCAATTAATAACCCGCCTCGCGGAATGTCCCCCCCGAACAAAAACAGTCCTCGGCGGGCGCGCGCGCCGATACGCATCTCCCTCTCGGCGGCACGGATCGCGAGGTGCGCACGCGGCGCGCCGATAAAAAGGAAAAGAACCGCTTCTTATATACGCTCGTAATGAATTGCGAGGAACCCGTAATCCCGGGTCAGCGGCTCCTGCAGCGGCGCGTGTAACTAACTTCCAACACCTAATCCCACGAGCGCCTCCCCCGTTAAATTAACTTCTTTTCTTTCTCGCGCCGCGCTCCTCTTTTTTTTTCTCTACCCTCCTTTTTTTCCCCCCGCGCGCGCGCAACTCGCACACAGCTGCAGCGAGCTCCTCCTCGTCGCTTCCTCGGGCCGGCCGGCCGGTAAGGAAACGTTAACAAGAAGAAAATTGCCCCTAACTCGCTCTCGGAATTTATCGGACACGGCCTTTTTCTCGGACTATATACCGGGCCGCCGCCGCAGCGCGTCCGCGGCTAATTTACTGCGATGGACGCGGACGAGCGGCCGCTCGGCGCGAGAGGCGAAGGTCTGAATTTGCGAAACTCTCGCGGGCCTCGTGCGCGCGGAGATGCGCGCGCGCGCGTTCTCTTTTTCCCGCGGAGAAGCCTCTCTCTCTCTCTCTCTCCGTTGCCGGGATCTCGGGAGGATTGCCGCAGACGGAATTAGTCTATTACCGGGCCTAGAACGGTAGACCGGATTGCGTTCTCTTGATTTGATAAAGCGCCCGACGGTCAGGTAGAGGGGAGGATATTCTATGATTGAAATAGTTTTGTTTTTCGACGTTGAGGAGGTTGGAGGAATAGTTAGGGGGGAATCAATTTTTTTTTTTTTTTTTTTATTAAGCATCTTAAACCTACTTTGAGGTTTAAAACGCTTTACTATTTTTACATTGGTAAATTATATTAAGAATGATTACAATTGTATTACAAAATTATTTACTCAAGAATACATATACCGTAAGAAGGTTACTTTGCATTTTACATTTTATCTTTTCATAATTTGATTTACATATATAAGTGTTAAATTCGTAAATTACATTTTTTTTTTTAATAAAGCAAGTACGTGCTTACTGGTCCACAGGTCGGGCTTCGTAATAATCATTTCAATGTTTAGTGGGAAGCTATTTTACCTATTTATGAGAGTGCTTATTAACGCTGTTCTATGTTTATCGTAGAGTCTACACTGAAAGATTAGTATTGCAGCATGGAAAATTTTCTACTGCACGCTACACGTGCACACGATGTATATAAGCTTGAATTGCACGTTCTTCAACAAATAGCGGGCTAATTCGAACAAAATCTAAACAGACTTTCGGATAAAACTTTTGCCCCGGACATAACTAACGGGGCGCAAGAGGGAATCGAGACCTAATTTGCCAATGTCGAAAAGCAAGAGGTTTAAATAATTAAAGACTTTCGTCTGCTGCGTTATATTTACAAGAATCAATTTTATGAGGATCTGTTTGTCAGCTATTCAGTGTTTTACTTAGGTTTTTGAAATGAATCTTCGTTTGCTTTTATTTAGCCATAAGACAATGAAATTTCGGCGTACGAATTAAGGATAGTCTTCCCCGAGAGGAAATATTTTTCTTACATTTTTCATTTAAGATTACACGGCAGGTTTCGCTTTCCGTTAATTGGATAATGAGCTTATACAAATCAAGTAGCCTCGGCAGAAAATGAGAAAAAAGGGATTAGATGTATCGCGCTAACTTTTCCGAACTTTTTTCAATTCTCGCCCAGCTGCACTTTCCAAACAGCGTTTTATCCTCGGAACTGAAACTTATTATCAAGTTCTCGTTATTTTACAACCTTTTTTCCCCCGAAGAGCAAAGTTGCTGAATTTTAAATTTTGTTGCTCGAAGCTTCATTGTTGCATTTCCGGCGAAACTTTCGAAATGAATCGCCAATAATCGTTTACAAAGCGCGAAAACTCACCTTCCGCCACCCAATTTTTATTTTACAGCAATAGTCCAAGACACAAAAAACGCCGCGTCGATATATACATTCCGCGCCTGACTAAGCACAGTTTACTCCACTTACTCAAGAAGCTCTAATAACTCGACCTCAAAGAGCGCGCTCGAAAAATTGATTCTCAATGTACCGTCGATCGGCTCCTCTCTCCAGTCTTACTTTTCCACCGAGCCGCGCTCCTCTTTCCCCAGGGTGCATCGCGCACGGCTAAGCCACCGGCGAAACTTCCATATTTCGCGAGCGAAAAGCCCCCCCCCCCTCCCCAAGCTATGCGCCTCCTCCGCTCGTCATCCAGCCCAGCGTAAATAATCCCCTTTGCCCCCGAAAGATCGGAGCGCGCTTGGCGTCGTTAAGCATGCGGCCTTCTCTCTTGTTTAAGACAATTTCGAGGAAAGGCAGAGAGCGGCAGTGCCACTGGCAAAGTGCCGCGCGCCTCTCCTCGGAGGCTCTCCCAAAGTGGCGGCGGCGGCGGCTGAAAAAAGACTCTCTCTCTCTCTCTCTCTCTCTCTCTCTCTCTCTCCAGAGCGTTTAGCGACTCCGAGGGGGCAAAAAACCCCGCTCCGCGGATCGAGTCCCGCGCAAAATCAGGGCCCGACTCGAAGAGAGAGGGACTGCTGCCGCTGCTGCGACGAAGGGCAGCGCAGCGCGATTCCGCAATCGCTTGGCCGCTCTCCAATTCGCGACGCTTTTTCCCGAGAGGAGGAGGAGGAGGAGGGGGCGAAACAGCACCCGCAGTCCGGGCGCATGCACTGGACCTCTCTCTCTCTCTCTCTCTCGCTCTGCGGGTTACGCCCCGAGGAGAGAGAGAGAGAGAGGACAGGCTGGCCCCGCATGTGTGGTGCCGTGTTCGACTTGTACCCGCACTCGAAGGAGCGGGATATATCATACTGGCTCTCGGGTACACACGTACGTGTTTAGCCGGGGAGGACACTCGGCCGCCGGGCTTTTTATTCGGCCGGGGCGGCTCATGGGTTTTTCATTCCGGCGGGCTGCTCTCTCTGCCTCGCCGACTTGCCGAATATCGATTGCAAGAGAGAGCCGAGATTTATTAATCGCGAGGACTCCGAGGAGCGTGGCCGCTTTCGATCGGAACTGCTGCCGGTGATGAGCGACGTTGAGGAACTGGTTTGAGGTGTTTCTAGGTGGGTAAGGTTTTTTTTTTTAAAGGCTACTTGGCTGCGTGAAGCAATTTTCGCCTTTGGCGACGGTGGTTATTTGAAATGTCGGCTTCGAAAGTAATTTATTGAATTTTCTTTTTGAATAATGAATTGAAGTTCTTGTATTCGGTGTGATTTCAGCAATGGATTCAATATTGAAAGTTCTGCGAAAGGTTTTCCGGGTGAAGTGAACTATTATATCAACTTTTCCGAGTAAAATGTAAACAAATTGCAAAGTTTCAGTGAAAAACAGTTTAATATTTTTTTTTATACATAGAGTACATGAAAGTTTATGTATCTTTACATATTGCTTTCCTGAAAGTGAGAAAGCCAATTTTTCAAATACGATACGATATTTGTTCGATATTTAAAAATAAAATTTTCGATACAGTCCAGAAGATAAAAAAAGGCTTTTTTCATCAACAAAATCTAAATAACCATTATTCTTTATTTAGAATTTCTCTCGAAATTGTCGAAATCACCTTCCCCGAGACGTTGCTTCGTACGTCAGAGGACTGATGTAATCGTCAGAATGTATTATTCAAATGTTAGACTTGTTTGAATGGATGAAGCTCAAGGTGCGCCAGTCATTATTCATCGGACTCGCTGAAAACATTTTAATTCTAAGAATGAGAAAGCGCTGACAAATGGACTTTACGTTCTAAAACCTTGACGCTCGACAAAAAAAGCTCGCGACGCAAAGCCGTTATTATTATATTCGCCAGAAAAAAAAATCACCGAAAATCCAATCCGCTCGCTAAGAAAGCCAATTAAAAAAAAATCGAACGGCCTGCCTGCGAAAATGATAAATAGGGTTGTTACCTGCCTCCCTCGTCCAGCCGTCGATTCGAACTCGCAGCTCGTCCGAGTCGACGACGGTGGCCTTCGAGAGCAGAGACGAAAGAGGGATATCGGAGAGAGAGAGAGAGAGAGAGGGAAAGGCCTTCGCCGAAGCGGTGTGCGACTCGCAATTGGAATAAAGGAAAGGCAATTTGAATCGAGAAGAAATGTCAAGGGGGGAATTGACTTGTTCGATTTCGAGGATTTCCCCAGGACCAAAGGGATAAAAAGGGCGTAGATGGAAGAGGGATATTATAGATTGTCAGATATTCGAATCTCCGCCTTTCAGCGGCGCCTTCGGAGTTTTGCGGAATGGCCTCGGAACCCCGGGAATGGCTTTAAGATTCGAGTGTCGCGATAAAAAAGCCCCGGCTGAAATAGTTATATTCGCGATAGCATCGGCGGCGGCTCCCTCCTCCTCCTCCTCCCCGGTAAGCGCGACTTTTCCTCCCGATTAGGACCTAAGAACTCGGGATAAACGCGATCCTAACTTCGCGCCTCTCCCGGCTTATTAACCCCCCGCGACATTGAATCGAATGGGGATAGATTCGACTGCTGGACGCTGCTGCTCTCCTTAAAGGGGGATACTTTCTTTTGGATGATATGCCGAGGAAACAAAGGAGAAACGTTTTCTTTGCCAGCCGAGTGGCTTTTAGTTGGAAACGCTACGTTGGTAACTTTATAACTTCATAGCTTCCCATAAAAAATAAGATTTTCATCTTAACGATTTTAAAGAACAAAAAAAAAGAAGCTGTAAAAGGTAACTGGAGGACATTAAAAAGCTTTCCGGGGGAGGGCTGTAAACGTATTAATATTTAATTTTTAATACAAACTTTCACAAGTTTATATTCGAGTATAGGGAAGGCAGTTTGCGCAAAGTGTTTTTAAAGAAATTTCTCATTTCAATCCTCTCGTTTGAAATGGCATAGACCAAATTAAATTACAATACCGTTGATTCAAACCGAAAGAATATAATTCTATACAGTACAAAAGAGGCAGACTTTCCAAAGCGGCATAAAGTATACGGTACTTTTTAAAGGCAGGAAAAAGCGGCGTTTTTAAATGGCAGCTTCTTCAAGTGAGTTCAAGTCGGCTGAAACAAAGGAGGATATCCTTTTGTATAAGCGGTTGTTTTCACCGAGAAAAGAGCGTCTCGGCTTCGAGTCCGAATGCCGCGCGGCGCAAACGAAACGCGCAAAATGTTTTCATTATTGTACTAATACGTTAAAAAATGCGCGCGCCGCGCGGCGCGAAATGCCGGGAACGTAAAACGAGTAATAACAATAAAGAGCTGCGGGATATGAAAATTCATTTGCAAAATATGTATTTACTTGTGTACAAAATGCGATTCGTATGTTTTGCAAAACGAAAATTCAGATTTGAAAATTGTTTTTGTTATTGAGTTATATTATTTTAAATTATTATAAAAAACACGAAATGAGCTAATAAAAATTACATTTTTTTATAAATATAAAATAACCTTACATATTGAAATAAAATTATTTTTGTTAAAATTATATTTTAATTCACTTCTTATTTCACATTAATATTATTTACCCAAAACGAAGGCGGTAGATTTCGAGTGAATCTAATTAAACCGACTTTCGACGCTCTTATACAAACCGCATTACATAAATTAAACTTGATATAAACTCGGCGCAATTATTAATTTAGACGCCCCGATAACTGAGAAAACTTTGAAAACCGAACTGTAGCAAGCTCACGCGACTAACCTAGACTTGAGAACTTATTTTTCACTGCAATCACCTTCCCAATTTAGCAAATACCAACGATATCCCTCCAAGCAAAATGCATACAAAATCCGCCGACATCATCCGAATCTCTGTTTTGCAGGCATCTACAGCACAGCTTCCCCTTCATCGATCGGACTCGCTCGGCGATCTGGGGCTGGAGTTACGGCGGCTACGCTACGGGCATGGCGCTGGCAATGGATTTCGATGGAATTTTTAAATGCGGCTTGTCAGTTGCACCCGTGACCGACTGGACACTTTACGGTAAGAGCCTCGGCGGCGGCGGCGTGCTGCTTCTGATATCGCCCCGCCGCGCGGCGGCGTATCACTTGCAAACTCTCTCTCGGCCGCGCCGCCTCTTAAAATATACGAAGCGAGGCGCCGCAGCCTCTCGGCCGGCTGTATTTGCGTGTCGCTGAAAAGCAGTTGCCCGATGTGCCTGCTTGCTTTTGTATATGTATGTGGCTGGTTTTTTTTTTTTTTTTTTTTTCGTTTTCGGATTTTAATTCGCGGTGTTAAAGATTTAATTTAGCTTCGTAATTTTTTTTTATTCAAATGACGTAGTAAATTACGGCAGTTAAAAGAGTTACCGGGCAAAGTTTTTTAATGACTGGGGACTCGATAAATTCAATGTTACATTAATGCCGCGGCGAAAGGGGGGAATTTTTTCGCGTTAAATTTATTTTTCCTCTCTGTTATTGTTCGATTTATTTATTAAAGTCGGGAAAGTGCAGTATTTAAATGCTATCCAAAAACAATTTTCAAAGTTTAATCCTCCCAGATGCGAAAACAATTAGCCTCTCCCCTTAAAATTCTCCGAACTGCCTTCTAAAAATCTATATTCCATTACGACAAGCGATAACGGAATCGCGCCCGCGAATTTGCATAAAATTGTCTTCTAATAAGATTACCTGCATCCGAACTGAATCTCATCCTGGTATTATGTACGTAAAGATTTAGCCTTGCTTGATGCACGGGATTAGATTTTTCTTATATGTATAAATCTCCTATCTATATGTAAAATAACTCAAGCAAGGGGGGGGCGGCTTTCGACGGGGCGAGGCTTTGCATTTTATAAAATTTGCTTTGCACCGGGGGAATAATCGCGTTTGATTGTCGGCGCATTTAAAAATCAAGCAAGACAGACAAACCGGGGAAATATTTCGCTCGGAATCAAAGACGTCTGATTGCTGGCTTCTCTTTAGATCTCTCGCGTTGATATTGGTCAACTAGAAAAACTTGATTGCCGCTTCAATCGCAATATTTCAGAGGAGCCGCGCGCGAGTATTCCGGAAATGCTTGACAGGTTTTCGAACGGGGATATACGGGTTCTTTATTGCTTTTAAAAGTGTGGAAAAACGAACGTGCTTTTTCGAGAGCATTTCCGCGCGTAATAATGAAGCTAGATTATTGTACTCCTCGGGCTAGAGGTGTATACTATAAATTCGAGTTTAATTATCGATAGCGTTCGCAAAGTGCGTTAACGAGCTGTTTAAAGCTTTTCTAATTATAGGGAATTAATGCTCGCTAAGTGTAATGAAAAGTTAATTGAGAACGGCGAGAGCTGTAATTCTGCAAAATTAAAAAAAACACTCGCGGCCTGCAATTGTATAACAGTTGATTTGTTTTTCAAAGAAAGGCCAGATACAATCGAATTACTCGAAATTTAATCATCGTTCGAGAAGTTTTTGAATTAGCGTTGCACAATGCTAAAGTTTCATAATCGTAATTACACCAGTTAGGGTCGAGAGGTACTCGAGAGGCTCGCGGTTTTCGCGGTGTATTCCGAGTGCTATCCCGGGGAGTGTCGAGAATTACTCACCGACACGATTGTGGTATCAATTATTGAAGTGCTTTCCCAAGTGTTCCTTGGATCTTTTTCAACTAGTTTCATATTGTTTGTATCTTTTGCTCGGAATTACGCTGCCAAGTTTGTTTGATCGACCAGTTCGATTGTACAGCAATAAGAAAGTCTTTTCAACTAAAAACAATTGATTTTCAAAATGTCAGGGAAGGGAAATGTGTCTAATCTGTAATTTACGTTAACAAAGTAGCACAGCTGTTATAAAGTTAAATTGAAGCTCGCATTGCAACTTTGTATGGCAAAGTACTCGAGTTATAATTAACTTCTTTTTAACACATAATTACAGAAACTTTTTACATCGCAAGTCATCGAATATGCAGCCCCGAAGACAAACCTTAATTAAAACTGCTTCGCGCCTCTAATTCTAAAAAGCGGCAACTCCCGCACAATACTCCCTCGCCCCCCGCAGCCCGCCTCGTGTATACCTTCCGAATCCTATATAAAACGCAGCACCTGACACGGACTAATTACACGGGCGTCGTCTGCATGAATGGGAGAAAAGTCGCCGGAGCCTTCGCCTTTATTACAGCCTGCAATGGCGCCCGCATCCTTACGCAGCGAGCCCCCCGCCTGATTCCTTTTTTCTCCCTTTCCTGCCTTTTTTTTCCTGCCTTCCAAGAAAACTCATTAATCTTGACTCCGCAGTCGGCGAGTGCCTGCGAGGTGCACGCACACACAGAGACCTCGGGGCTGATTAATTAATAACCCATTTTAATTACAGATTCCGTTTACACCGAGCGGTTCATGGGCCTGCCAACGCTCAGCGACAATCTGGGGGGCTACGATCAGAGCCAGCTTCTCAACAAAGTTGACAATATCAAGAATAAGGGGTACTACTTGATTCACGGCACTCTCGACGACAATGTTCATTACCAGCAGTCCATGCTGCTCGCCAAAATGCTCGAACAGAAGGATATTCTCTTCAGACAGCAGGTTTGATTTTTTTTTCGCAGGGGATTTCGAGCTTTTGAGTGATTTTACTTTATTTTATTTTATTTTTTCGTTCGAATTTTGAAAATCTATTTGATTGAAGAGTAAAGGTTGAAAATACTGTGCATGTAATTAGTTAATCAGAAAATGCACTTTGAAAAAAATTCAAATTTTATAACTAAATTATGCTAATTTTACGTATTTTTAATCTTAAAAATTTGAATAATTTCCAGCCCAAAAGCGTAATTTTAATTAAAAAAGGTCAGACATTAGCGTTTAATAAAGTAATAAAGAGTTTTTTTATTTAACAATATTTTAATAATTAAAAGACGGTATTATACTTTTACAAAGACGAAACAAAGCAAAAAATCTTTATAGCCTCTCCTTTATCTGAGTTTTAGAAAAATAAAACTTTTAATTAACTTCTTTGATCCTTTTGTTTGAAATTTTAATAAAGTGAATCGCTACACAAGTAGTCAATGTATTCAATTTTATTCCAACATTGTTGTAATATAAAAATAAAAAGATTTTGTTAATATTATTCTGTACATATATAACAATGAATATTCCGTCTTTTTTACAGACTTACACCGATGAAACTCACGACATTGCACGAATGCGTCTTCACCTTTATCATTCGATGGAGAATTTTCTGGATGAATGTTTCAAAACAGCTTCATGATTGGAAAGTGGCCTACATCGTCGTTGAATGCGTTGTATGATTTGTACATAAATGTGTACAATACTGTAATATGAATGTTTGTGTAAATAGTAGATCTCAGAATGATACAGGTAGCAAAAGAAGCAGTCATTAGTTCAAGAAAATTGCGTGTAATGAAACATTTTTCATATGAATATTTTTTATGAATCACAAAATGATTATATTATGAGAAATAATGCGAATCTAGTTGAGATTCTACATGAATGAATTTGTATTATCCAAGGAAGCGAATGTTCTTTACATAATTGTAATTCGTACTTAATAACTGTTAAACAAATGTTGCATAACATCATGAACGAATGAATGCGAATTTCTCGTATGCTGTTTGTTATATTTTAAAAGTAATGAATTTAAAGCAAAATTTGTTGACAGACAATTTAAAACATTTATATTGTAATTTCTTTTGATGATGATTAAGACGTCGTGATGTTAAGTTCCTTTATTACCTCGTTAATTTTTTGCGAATAGGTGAGACACCTACATCTTATTAAACGCTAATATTGTTAAGCTACTACTTCACGATATGAATGTGTGATATAATGCACAATAGCATATATGTACATAAAAATTATTACAGATTTCAGCGATTCAAAGTTTTTTAATCCAACAAGGACCATTACAACATTTTTGAGAATTAATCAAAATAAATTTATTAAAAAAACTTGTTAACTTTTAATATTTGAGGTCTTTAAATAGTGTAAATATGAAAAACCATTTCATCCAAGTATAATCGAGGTAGATTTTTAGTAGGATCTGCTTTCGCAGACTTACATTACAATTAAAGAGCTGCTTGTATAATCATCATCAATTATTTGTTAAATGTAAAACAAATAAAGCTCTATGTTTTAATAAATTGCTTTGTAATTTTTTGATACCCACCTAATATTATTATTGAAGATTTCTCTATCTTTGTTAAATAAACTAAGAATTTTCAGTTTCTTTGTACCTGAAAAAAAAAAGAATGTAGAACTTTTATCTTTTAATTTGACAATTTTCAATTCAGCCACCAAAATGAATATTTGATTTACGTACTTGCACTTTGTGCATGTATAAAATACTGTCTGCCCTTCATCAGCTGATCTTAATTGTAAAGTTGCGTAAGACATTTTATCGTTATTACACTGAGGGCACTTTCTGTCAACAACAGGACCTTCCGCTTCTTCATCTTCTTCTTGCACTTGTTTTGCTGATGCATAAGTATCTTTGTCGTTGAAGTTTATAACCCAAGTCATCTCCATATCTCCAAATACTGAAAAAGTAATAAAAAACAATTAGTGAATATTTTACTTGAACTTTTCATACAAAAAATTAATTTCTTTGGTGAAACTGCTTAAAATATATAAAACAGCTATCAAAACTAGCATTTCCAGATCTGGTTGTAACAGATTATTACACATTTTTTTAATTCTTTTGATTTAATTTTAATTCAAAATACTTATAATTTAAAAATTAGAACAAACTACTATTATAAATGTATAAATACTAAATCTTACAATCTTACTCTAATAAAAAAAAGCAATCTTATAAGAGACGTTTGAAGGCAACATTTAGAAATTTTTCCAAAACTGAAATCACTAGATTTAAGGTTACATAGCAGAATGTTTAAATGTGCACGCACATACGCGAAACCTAGCCTATTTGTAGCTTGCAATCAGTACTAACCTTCAGCTCCCCATTCGCGTTTGCACGCGTAACAAGTCACGCCGCCTTGGTTGCTCAAAAGAGGTAAAATCGAACCGCAATCCGGACAAAAACCTGGTGTTGTCGTGAACGATGCATTGTTGCCTGTGCTCGACATTTTTCTACTGTTATCCCTTATTGTGAGTTCGATAAAACGTTTTTATTTCACGGTGTTTCACCTCAGAAGTCTGTGTCAACAACAATGACTCGTGCCATGCTGATCGCGTTTCGCTGTATTCACGGTGAACGCTAAGACCACGTGATCGGAATGAGTTTATCTGCGCAGGCGCGGAATCACGTTCGAAGCGGCGCTGCAACAAGTTTTTCAAATTCAAAATTTTTAATTTTACCGTTCGGAAAAATATCTTTTGGGTTAATTTTCACGGACTTTACAATTGTTTTTAATTTTTGCTTCTTTTTTTACTTATCAAAATATTATATTATCTTAATAAATCGTTTTCATGCTCTTATGGAAGATAGAACAATGTTCCAAATCATACTTTTCTCTAATTTAAATTATTTTAAGTGCAGTCTTATAAAGTTTTAATTATTGATAAAGAAACTTTTATAAATATTTATGTAGTTGTACTTATGCAGATAATTGTCAATATTCAAATGTTAATAAAATGTAGAAATGGCCATAGCATTCTATTATAGTTTTAAAATCAATGTAGAACTAGAATTTAAAAAAAAAACATTTTAAATTATTATTATTAATTATTATTAGTTTTCTTTTTAATAAATGCAATTTTTTCAACTTTTTTTGCATTCTTGGTCAATTTCCAATCAAATGTATTAAATTACACAGTCATTATGACACTGCAATTTTTGTATACAGCTTTCAATTTAAATACGCTCATTTATCTGTACATTCAAAAATTTTACGTAAATATTGTTGACGCAGAACGTTACATAAACAAGACATTAATTATAAGACTCCCCTTCACGTGGCAATTAAATAAACGCGTTTATCATTATGCAAACCATTAAAATAATCATTTAGTTCAACGTACAAGATTTTTCTTAAATACACGAGATACTTTGCCTTGCAGAATTTCTTGAAGCCTCTTAAATAGAAGAAGATCGCTTTCACACAGGCATTGAAAGCGAGACTGCTTTCGATTGAAGACCCCGTTATATTCAAGATGCGCTTCTACCAAATCTTCGCTGGCCTTTTGCTCGGCGGTGCTGTTATAAAGCCGGCGAATGGGTGAGATTTCAATATTATAGTAATAAAAAGTATTTTGTGATAAAAGTGCTTTTTTAAGGTATCATTTCAGTTATTTTTCTGTCCGATTTGAATTTTAGTTAACTTATTGATCTGTCCGTAATAAATTTCATTGTGCGTTACAGGTTATATTTTTAAAAGAAAAATAATCTGTTTTATAGACTACAAAGTTTATATTTTATTTCTAATTGCATTTATATACTGCGCTGAAAAAAATAATGCAATAAAGTTCACTATAAATTCTGGTAATCAGAGGCCAGCCAAGAATATGAAAAAAATGTCATAAAATTTGGAAAAATTACAATTGTTATAGTAAAAATTACCACAATTATGGCAAAGTTTACTATAAAAATTGTAATTTTTCCAAATTTTATGGCCTTTTTTTTCATATTCAAATCTGTCCTCTGATTACCAGAATTTATAGTGAACTTAAATATTGCATTATTTTTTTCAGTGTGATGTTAATTAACAGTTTATGTAATGAATCGTAAATAAAATTTTAGCAGCATCTTCAGCATTCAAGTCATTCACCTCAATTATATCTATATGGTAATCATAAAAGATTAAAAACACAAGGCAGATAATAATTTAGTTTACGTTAGAATAAAAAATGCACACTTATCTTTATTTACATCAATGTACTTTGATGTTTTAAGAAGGGTGAGCAATAAACAAACAAGTAGTTGAGTAGATAAATTAAACGAAGTATCTTTATTCAATTGGTAGAGGACAACTAACTAACACGTCTGG
>UCOL01003812.1:0-17173 GCA_900474335.1 Ormyrus nitidulus
ATGAAAATCCGTTCAGTAGAAGAAGATACAGACATTTTTCAAAAACTATTTATTCGTGTTCCTGACACCTTAAAATGCAATTATAACAGGTTTTTAGAATAGCTCCAAAAATTACTATGACAAAACCTCCTCTAGGAGGAAATAAATAAATTTCAAAGGAATTTTATTTTAAAATTTTACCAGAAAATTCAGTTTGCATTTGAAATTACTATGACAAAGCCTCCTCTAGGAGGAAATAAATAAATTTCAAACGAATTTTATTTTAAAATTTTGCTAGAAAATTCAATTTGCATTTGAAATTGGACCTAGCCATCAACAAATTACATTGTCCTGTGATGACACTGTACGCGTATTCTCGAATAATATGCCACATATAAATAGAAAATAAGTAATGCAATAGAATTATAGATATATTTTTTAAATACACTGCAGCGATGTACGAAGTGAAGAATAAAAAATCAATATATCAAGATTATTATTTGAAAAGAGCGAAATATGATTATTTTTAGTATAATGAAGGAAGAGATCAGGTGTTCGATATCAAAATAAATCAAGAGGCGGTAAACCCGGATCAAGTAGAACAATTATTTATCATTAACATTTTGATCCGAGCACACTCCAGAGTTTCAGGTCCAAAGGGCCCTCGGGATACTCGAGTCGCGTACTTCGGTTCATCTACCTCCGATACACAGTAAAGCCGTTATAGCAAGTAGCCGATCCAATTTCCACGGTAGCATCTAGCGAGAGGTACCGAGGGGAAGGAGTAGACGCTGGTCTTCTCCGTAACCAGAAAGGCCGACGGCGTACGGAGGCTCCCTTCGCCTCTTGTATGCAGAGGCTTGCAACAGCTAGAAGATTGTAGCGGATAGCGGAGGAAGACGACGAAAGTGGAAAAGCCACGACTTGGTCGGACAAGATCAGAGGTTGTAAGAGGTTATGGGTAATGAATGCTGCGTTCACTAAGGCAAATTTGTCGAGAAAGATGATTAGTGGATCTATGTTGTACAAACTTACAACTTGGTTACGGCGAGAATCGTTAGTTATATATTTGTTCAAAATATTTAAACTACGCAGGAAATACGTATACTTTCGTTTGATGAATCAATTTGAAGTTTCAAACTTTCTGACCTTCCGTAAGTTTAACGAGTTGTCTGTAAATTATGCTTTAAAGTAGAGGATTAAAAGAATTTTAACATCTTCCTTAATAATTAAACAATTTCAAATCACAACGATCGCGTGATTTTCTGCATTGTGTGTGATTGACAGAAGCGAGGTTGAATTAATGATACCGTCAGTAGACCGCTCATATTGGTGAAACTACGATTGGCTACTAAAACATTGGTCCGGTATTTAATATTGCTCTAGATGGGGAACTGAGAATTGAATGCAAGCTATGCAATCAAAAGTTTGAGATTATTGACAGATCGGCAAAATTGAACTATCCGTCAGGTCGTATACTCAGAGATGCTTCATTTTGTTGGATTATTGTTTCGTGCTTCATAACAATATTTTACAGTGGCATTCCAAAGAATTAGCCGCTTCTAATTCAATTTCAAGGAAATTCAAAAGAGTGGTGAGAGCTATGAAATTCTGAATAAAACGATGACAAAAAAAATCTGCAATTTGGCCATTCTTCTCTTTGCATTGCTTTCTATTAACGAATTATAGCGGTTCTCTGCGCTTAAAAGCTTAAAAGATAGTAAAACAAATTAATAAAACGCACAAAAAGTGGAAGCTTTATTTGAGGATGTCAAAACCTCCACTCCATAAGTGAAGGAAAAAGTCGTGCAATTCCTCCGATAACAATTATATGTATAGTCCTTGTAATAATTACACTAACTTAAATTAACTTAAATAGTTCTTTCTTAGGATTTCACGAAAGCGTTAACCAACAGATTTCGAGTGCTGGACTCAACGCTTCAATGGCTCGACAGAGATTGATTTCTTGAGCAGCGCGAGGAAGCACGACAGCGCTTGGCGGGAGTATGGCTGAAAGGGAAATAATGTCATTCTCAGGTTAAACCTCATTGAGACTGATCGGTCAAGGCGAGATGTAGAGAATATATATTTTCTTAGCAGTAAAAACTAAAAACTTTGATACCGCGTGGTCAAAGTTTCAGTTCGATCGAGAGGTCCCAAACACCTTGCTTGCAGCCTTTAACCCGCGCGCGGGGTTTATATTAACTTCTGTGCGTTGAATTTAGTTCGCTCGGTAAACGTGATTTCCAAACAGTTTATATTAGGTTTAAAAACGGAGCAGTCTCCGTTCCCGGTATTTTAAAATATTTTCTTATTCTACTTTTTACTACTTTTATTAGTTTCAGCTGTAAATTTGTAAGATCACACGTACTAATTTTTTGAATTTTCATTGTTTGAAAAGTTTGCGTTAGTTGTTGAAGTTTTGGCTTTGACACTTTTACTGGAGTACTCTAACAAAGTCCTAGCATTGCATTAGTGCGTTGCCGACGCCATTGTAGTTGTCGTAGACACTGGCTTTGTCGTAGTAGTCGCCAAGATTCTAATTATCCTTAATTAATTGAGCAAAGGGAGTGGAAGCGCGCCAAGTTACAGGAGGCAGCTGCTACTAAAGCGACAAAGCCCTTCTTGTTACTATACTCTTTCCACTCTGTTTAATCGATCAAAGTTAAACGTATGTCACTCGTATAACTTTATATAAAATATATGTACATATATATTGTCTAGATTATACTAATGGGTGGGATATATATAACTAATGGGGTTTCGCTCATATAAACTCAGATTTTCAAATACTATTGGGACACATTGAATTTTTCGGCTCATTTTTAAAATAGTAATGTTATGAATTATCGCATAACTTTTTTTAAACATTAAAATCATATTAATTATTTTAATGTTTAAATTCGCCATGAGTTCTACCGAACTACAAATCAATCAAAATTAATAAACCTATCATGTATGAATAACTTATAACACTAGGAAGATTAGCTTAATTTATAAATAATAGTATAATTTTTGTAATAATTATGATTTTTAATTTTATTTAATTTGATAAAATGCTGAATGGTCAGTATTTTTTGGAATTAATTTATTTTATTAATTATTAATGTAGAAGTAAATATTTCATAATATTTTTATAATTTATAACTATATTTATATAATTTTTTTATTTCTTTTTATATCAATTTATTTTCTTTAATTGTAGAATCAGGAGGATTTAATAAAAAAGATTCAAGAACTTAAGAGATGGAGGGGGCCGATGAACTTCAAATGACTATCAAAATATCGGAAAAATAATATTTTTCCGTTATTTTCAAAGGGGCGGCGAGGGCGGTCGAGGAGGGTCTAAGTCGTAAATTTCTCAATATAACTATGTAACATAGCAAGATATGTTCAATATATGATTAATTTAATTCGGGAAAAATTTCAGATTTTTCAGAAAGATATTTATTTAAATGGATACGGATGCTTGATCTTTGTTAAAATAACTTTATTTAGCTGGAATTATCTATTTTTTTTATTTTTACTTTTGTGAGCTTAATATTGATCAATGTATTTAAAATTATAGATAAAAATCAACCGTATATATTTTAATTAAATTGTTTTTCCGATAATTTATAATGCTTCATATAGTATATATTATATTAAAGTTTTTGTATTTTCTAATAAAGGTATTGTTCCATGAAATGATAAAAAGACTTAAACTTTTTTTAATGAAAATAGTTTGTTGGACTTTTTACATTAATTATGACCATCGTTTTAAGAAAAATTGAATTAAATGAAAAAAAGGAACAAACGAGATTTTCATGGAAATCAAAACTTTTCAAAAAGATCTATATAATTAGCTAAAACGTCCACACAAATACGCCTCTACGCGTTCTGTGACGTAGCTCTTCGATTCGTAAATTTGCAAAGAGACAGCTGCGGCCCCGAATAGATGATGTTATTAGAACAAACGCATCTTCGTGCTCGCGGCTAATTTAAATAGAAATCTTGAAAATGAAATTAAAATAATTTATATATCAAATTATTTTGATTTATATATCTTAGAGGGAATAAAATTGCAATTTGTTTTTACTAATAAGTTTTTAAATAAGAATCTTTTTGCGTAACGAAACAGTTATAAATGTAGATATTGAGATGTAACTGCTTACTCAAACCTAATTAGTGAACTATAATACACTGAAATGTGTTACAGACGATCTTTCATTTATACAGTAATGCATGATCAATGAACGTACTCTGTAAACTATATCACCTAGTTACTATGCAAATGAGTGTCCTCGCTTAAAACTCTCTGAACTTCAACAATAAATGACATTTGATTTCCTATTGATTTCTTGCATTCTTTCTTACGCTCTTTTCGCATTTTCACTGCATAAACCGTGAACGAGTTTTAAATTGCACTTTCGAAAGATGAATGTAATTAATGAAATCGATAAGTTTTCTACAAAATTTTATTTCAATCCAATGCGCAATTATTACAGTACTGCCATGTCTAGTGAAAGATTTTAATGATTTTACTATAATTATTGGTGTAAAAGTTACAATATTATATACATATTCGAAAAAGCCTGCAAATATTCTAAATAAAGGCCAAAAAGAAAAAAATAATAATTTAATTAGGCCAAAAATAAACTGTTTAAAACATGTTTAATAATTTGCGAAATTTTATGCGAATTTGACGGTTACCTCAGGGTAAACATATTTTCCAGACAATAAAACAACACATTTCATCTGAAATAGTCACGTAAGAGTGGAGTTCGTAAAATAATCTGTACTGCTTGCTTCGTCAAGAGCTAAACTTCACTAATTCAAAGGAGTCGCAAGACACGCAATTACGTTCTCACGAAAGTGTTTGCAATTATTTGCGGACCGAAGTAAAACAGCTCCACCGCGAAGTTATAGAGCGCGAGACTCGTACTGCATTTTCGGCACTGATAAATATTTACTCAGGCGAGCTCGATTAAGGAAGACGTCTATATACATGTACTTGCTGGCAGAATGGAATGGTTGTACAGCCTTGAGCTGCAAATAATTGATCAAATTGTATATGACCTATCGATTAAACGAACAGCTTTTACAAATAAAGAAACTGAATTTAATAAAATCATATGACCTAGAATAACAAAGGAGACTTTTTAATATTATGGCTACAATATTATGAATATCTATTTATATTGTACGTTACAAGTATTTTCGTTCTTCGTCTAAATTTTAAGACAAAAAACATATTTCACACTACTTATTATTTGTAATAAAAACGCGTGCAATTAATTAGCTAAGTGATTAAATTACTAAATCTACTTGACTGTTTAAATTACTACTCCATGTACAAAATCAGTCACAAAAACGCGGGAAATTTAAGAAAAAAATCCTGCTCATTTTTCCTATTTCAGAGAATTTAAACTTGAATCGCAACACTTAACTCAATACTGGCTAATGAAAAGGAAAAGAAACAACATATACACAGAAGAATAACAAATAAGTTGATGATCAAAAATGTTATAATCGAACTAGAGTAAAAAAAGCGTGCTTCCTACGGCCTTCGCAAGGATATTGCACGAAGGAAAAGCAAAATGGAATTTTCTTTGAGAGTAAGAGCGGGAGTGGTTCAAGGAATTTTCTCGTACTGATCGCATTGTCTTTGAGTCTTTCCGAGCTCTCTTTTTTGTATTTAATCCGCTTTTCTTGCCCTCTCGGCCTCCCTTCTTTTTTCCTTCTACCTTTTTCCTACTATCTATATCGCTTATTTTTTTCCCATATAGTTTCTTATCTTAGTCGTTATCGTACGATAGCAATCCTCGGCTCACTTCGAGCAAGCAATATTCTAGCTTTAGTACTTCCCCTTTTTAATGATTATTTTTTAATAAGATGACAAATTGAATGTCTAATTCCACTCCAGATAAATGAAACTTTTGTTTTGAATTTATTTTTCGAAAACGTTATAATACTTTTTTTATGACGTGCGATTGTGGGTTCCTGAGAATAGACTGCAATAACGTATACAATGTCACTTAAAATACAATTTTAAACAATGTCCACAATCGTATTATGGATTAAATCGTGAAAAAAAGAATAAAGATTTTAGTTGATTAATCTCGAAATAAAACCCTTCTTCGAGAGTAAATAGCCGCTTCGTTATAAGTAGGTTAAGGGACTTTTACACTCATAATGGTAGATTTAAAATAACAAGATCTGAGATTAATTAAAAATCGATATTTCAATTCGAACTTTAATTTTATGAAAGACAGACTAATGTTACCTCTAAGCCGGTCAGAGAGTGAACACTCGCGCTCGCTCTTTTACTAAGCATCTAACTTACAATGAACCTTACAGATATTTATTTAACTAGAATTGCTATGATGAAACTTAAATTACTTTTGAATGATAATAAATTATCATCATACATTTGCATAATTATATGAATGTTTATTCCTGAAAATATTCTATGTATAAATTAACTTTCAAAGGAAAAGAATCTTTAAAAACATTGTCGGTTATATTGCCAATCATAATTCTCTGTCTATAAATAGTAGAGATTATGAGAGAAGACACATTTCATTAAAAATTATCAACAAGCCAGTTTTTATACTTATAAATCGCTTTGTTGACTAGTTTTTATGCTTTCATTTCTATACCAACAACATTGCTATTCAAACAAGAGTATAGTATTTAATACGTGACATCGAACGGAGTACCCCGATATACTTTTTAAGACTGGGTTCGATCACTCGCATATTCGCTGACCAAACCGCGCCCGCTTGCGGTTTCAGGATGGGCTAAAATTCTGAGTGCATAGCGCTTTTATAACCTTTCAAATTTTTAGAGGTCTAATTTGCACGTGAACCCATACGTGTGGGTTGGTCGCACTACAAATATGGGCACGTGTACCACTACCTATTTAAAGTTTCAGACTTAACTGAAAGAGTAGTAGTATGCGTTTGTAAATTTACAATTAAAACACGAAGAGTGCGCAAGTAAACAATTTACTTGCGCAAGCAGCGCGAACCGATAAGAACAATTTATGTGTATACCATTATAAAGAGAATAATAAATAATGAAATATATTGTTTTATTAAATCTATACATAAAAATATCATATAAATATATGACATTTTTTGTGAAATGCAAAAGTACTTATAATTCTGTAGTCGTAAGCTAATCTGAACTTGTTTAAATAAAGTATTTGTACTTACTTAACAAGCTGTAGGAAATACTCTTGGTGCTATACATTTCTCACACAAATCGGTGTTTCGAAAGTTGGACATTCATCCCTGTCGTTTATGGTGCTATCGGATCTCGCTGGATAGAACACTGTTCATCTCTTTGTTGGGCAAATTTAGAAGAAAGTTTGCCTCTTTAGATAATTAAAATCTGATAATTTAAATAATAACATATGTAAAATGAGAGTACTTTATATACAAGAAAAAAGATTAAAAACGTATTTTTTTATAGTGTAATTCGAAATATTGCTTATAAAAGTAAAAACGTGGTTTGAGACAGTAAATTTTTTATTTTTTATCTGATTTCAATATATCTAAACTTATTTTGTTCTTTATATATTTAATGTGGGAAATTGCAAAATACTTTATGAGAACAAATTTATATTTAATTGTTTATGTAAAAACGCGTCAGCTGTTGGGTTTTCACATCAACAATTAAGTATAACTTTGTTCTCATAAATTATTTTGTAATTTCCCACGGTAAATTTATAAAGAACAAAATAAGCTGACATATTGAAATCAGATACGTTTTTACTCTCATCAGCAATATTTCGAATTACACTATAAAAAAATAAGTTTTTTTTGTATATAAAGTACTCTCATTTTATTATTTAAATTGTCAGATTTAAATTATCTAATGAGGCAAACTTTCTTCTAAATCATCAATTTGGACAAGACAACCAAAATAAAAATCTACTGAATCATATATTTCCAATCGGATTTTTTAGCGTTTTTAAAAGCATACGTTTACTTTTTTTTAATTGTGTACATTCATGTTAGTACTGCATTATTTTCTATTTACATTTTTTGTAAAATTAACATTTTGTCATAAATTGAAGTGCATAAAAGCTATTGTACAACCGTTAATGGATCGCAGGTTATTCAGGATGTTATGCAGGTTCACCATGATTTTTCCCTTGAAAAAACCAAAAATGTTTCTTTTTGTCTCCAGCAGAACTGGAACTTGATCCATCATTGGGGTTTTCAGGTGACTTTGGCTTTTCATCTAAAACGTGCATATTGCGGTGGTAACCACGCGGATTCTGAGCTTCTTCGATAAATCTCATATATCCATTGAGCCTCATGAATACTACCGGTTCTGACGTATTGCAATACGGAGGTCCGTTACTGAGAACTCCGATGATTTCATCGCGGTAAACTAATCCAGATCCGCTGTCCCCCTATAAATGAAAGATACCTTAAACTAATCTTAATTTATTTTTTGCCTAGCGGGCCGAAAGCACTACCTTCCCTCTTGGCGCCGAATCGGGAACGTTGTATTTTCGTCCTCGCTAGGCAAAAAAATAGTATACGCTCCACGGGCGGTAAAATGGCAAGGCCATAGCACGTGTTTGACACCTTCGCCTTCGGCTCGGGTGTAAATTTACGCGCGCTATAAGCTTACCGATACTTGACCTCCCTAGGTGCGTAATATACTATTAAATAAAGTATTTGTACTTACGAAACAACCTGTACGAAATATTTCTGTATCTTCATTCCTCACACAAATCGATGTTTCGAAAGTTCGACATTCGTTTCTGCCGAGTATTTTAGCATTCATATATCTATTTATGGTGCTATCGGTTCTCCTTGGATATAACTGTCCATTGATTCTTCCAAGTACATCAAACCCGAATCCGCAAAACCTAGCTTGTTGATCAACGCCAGCGTTAGAGCGTGGATCCAATACTGCTAGAGGCATGATCGCTAGTCTGTCTGGATGTTGATGTACGCCTAAATCAGCGCTTAACTAAAATCACAACAAGCCCATGAAATATATCAAAAGATTTCTCAATTCTACTATGTCTTACTTCTGCAACAGCTATATCTGCGTGCAAATATCTGTACTCTAAGGGGATAAAGGCTCTAATGAGAGCCCTCTCGATTCCTGGCCCATTCCTGTGGTTTGTACCCGCTATAATTTTTGCTCTGCCGGCAGGGTAAAAGATCTCTTGAACAGCATTGTTTTTGATGGTTATTAAACAATGAGCAGCAGTCAGGATGTATCTCTCACTTATGATGCTACCGCCGCATGAATACGTGTACTCATTTCCTGGACCTTCCTTTTTGTGAATGGATACGTGGAACTTAAAGAGATGATGATTGTCAAGCCTGCCATTGATTATGGGAAAGGCTGTCATATTTTTCGCTGTAAAAGACAGGCAACGATTTTTTAAGTTCTTAAAAAAAAGATAAAATTTTTATTGATGGTGACCTAAAAAATTTATCCTATATTATTAAGTAATTGAAATTTACTTACCGTAATAAAACAGATTTACTGCAATTAAAAACAAAAAGCAGAATAAATTGTGCTTCATTTTTATAATCTAGTTTCAAAGCATTGAGTCGAGTAAAATAACTGTAGTAATATGTACAATTTCGTGACTTACTACCTTTTAAATTATTAATGTGCTATAAAATGACATTATGAAAATTATGTAAAATAATAAAAGTGGATTTATTATTTTTGCTTCCTCAAGGAAAAAATTTTGTTACGGCGAAAAAAAATTTTTAAGGCAAACGTTGTTTAAAATCGTGTTTTAAGACTTGGTATAAAAAAATTATTTTTGAGCAAAAATATTTTCGTGTTGTGTGTATGTATGTATGTGCATTGGCTATAACTATTGAAACAATCATCAATTCTTTTTATATGATATACTTTAAGTTTACAACTTTTTTCAATTTATTTATTTTCCTTTGTTTTATGGACAAAAACGACTTAGATAGTATACCATCAACGTCTACATTATTCATATATTATACAAGAACTATCGTTAGCAGTAAAAAAAACTTTGAATGATTCTTATTCTTACTCCGACATAAGTTTAGTTTTTCAAGCTTCAATTTTAAAACTACCTTAGTTATGCATGACTTCTTTAATTTATGAAATATGGGATCTGGATGTCAGAAAAATTCAACAAAAGGCAGAAAAATCCAATTAGTAGAGAAAATAAAACTTAACAAATCTTATTACACGGTAACGGAGATGTTGTAGCGGACGTTCAGGCATAAGATATTTCTTATCTTCTTATCAGTCTTGCCTTGACGGTCGCTGTTTTTCCTCCCTCGTTCTTTCTGCCAACGTTTCGCTGTAAAGGCGAGTCCTTATTCTACGCCCGCTTCGCTTTCCCCGGCTTTTATTTCTCGACTATGCGCAATCCGTCATAAAAATGGCAGATGGCAGCGTCGGTGTTGAAGAAAGCCGAGTTTACAAGGGAATTGTTTTCCGGGACCAGCGGCAAGCGAGAGAAGGAAAGAAAGAGAGAGATGCGCTACGCACCAGTATTGTTTTCTTACTGCTCGTAAAGCTTGCGCCTCGTTAAAAAAGGATCAAAACCCCATAGTGCACTGCGCAAACACTTTCTTTTTTGCGAATCAACCGAGAACATCCTGCTTGTGGCCGATTTAAGTATAAGCCGATTATCTTCACGAAACAATTGAATTTTAAATTTTAATTTGATACGTAAATATTGTAATTTTAATAATAACGCATTGGTATTCTTTTTTATCGAAAATATGCTTCCGAGAAATGAATAGCCCCCAAACCAAACGCTAAAAATTTGAATTGTATCAATTAAGCATAATCACTCTTTGCAGGGTTATCACTGGGCGGTGGCCTCATAGTGCTGGCATCAGCCCTATCCGAGGCCTCGTGGGACCTGCCGCAAAAGTACAGCTATTCATCGTCGAACAAGTCCGAGGACACGGGCCTGCCCCAATACCATTATGGCTGGTGCCTTCAGTTATCTGGACTGGCTCTCATCCTATCCGAGGTCGCGGCCCTCCTCACAATATCCGGTTACATGGCTCGCTTTCCCACCGTCGAGGACATGGTACGTGACGCACCGAGAGAACGGACTATGCTCTCTCGTTAATCATCGTCCATACAGACTCCTTCCCTCGTAAGCTTTGTGAAATCAAAGTCCGCCCGCATCGGAGAGGACGTGTTGAAGGGGGGTGTCCGGCGCTAACACCTACCTGAAATTCAGAGCACCATCGTTCCTTTCTTGATGCCGCCGATTTTGATATTTTTTCAACCCTATTTTGTAGCCGACGAGGCAAATTTTATGCGGCCGATGGCATTAATTTTTTTCATTTTGAACTTTTAACGGATGAGATATTGTTTTCGCTCTGTCTCGGTTCACGAAGAGTTTTGCATTGTTCTAATTTAAATTGATTACGCACGCTGAGAGAATTGTCTACTAAAAATTACTATACTTTTACCAATGTGTATGAAAACTTGCATTATCCTAAAAATTACTGTACTATATACGAAAATGTAATAGAACTAAATCAATTTTTACTACAATTATATTAAATTTTAATATATAGTATTGTAATTGTAATTTTTAGGATAATGCAAGTTTGCAAACACATTAGTAAGAGTATAGTAATTTTTAGTAGACTATTTCTCTCACAAGAAGAGTGTACGACATTTGGGTAATGGATTTTTCTAACTTTGGGAGCTTCTCCTATAACTGTGTTTTCTAATGTTAAAATATGAAGGAAGCCTCGTCCGTTCGGCCTAACACTCGATTTTTCAAAAGTTATGTGTTAAATTTCATCAAAAAATCTTTATTTGTTTAAAAGTTATAGCTAAATAAAAATTTATAATAAAATTAATCTAAAATTACATAAGTCGATTTTTTATGTTATATTAATGGTCATTCTTTGTTTGACTATAACTTTTGAACAAATAAAGATTTTTTGATTAAATTTTTTTAATCGATAGGATTTTACCTCACCTTTGAAATGCCAATAGTTAATATACTGTACCGTTGATAGTTAAGAAGTTATAAGTGATTAAACAAAAATCGATTTTTCTTAGATTTTCACTAACAGAGCACATAATAACTTTTGAAAAATCGAGCGTTAGGCCGAACGGACGCGGCTTCCATCTCACTCTCCTTGTCAGTGCAACGAAATATATTAAGTATAGTGCAAAGTACCCTTCTTTTCATTATCAAAATTCCGTTGAGCTAAAAAAAATTCATTTAGCTGAAGTACAAGTACTCTTAATTTGCATAACTTATATTACTTTTACGCATTTCTCACTTGATTTAACTAATCTTCTCAGGATTAGCAAAAGAATTATGCATCAGACTTTTACGCTTGCATCCACTTAATTCGCGCCAAATCAAGTTTTTAATTAGGACACTTTGTATTCCAATTATATAATTTAAAGTCTGCCACGTACATTTACAAAGACTAATAATTAAATTTTAAGAAGTTTACACTCTGATTGTACGAAACTTTTTAATTCATTCAAAGGTGCGAGTAATGGTGCCAGGTGCTGAACGAAAGCTGCGTGAACAGCGTGGCCTTAGCTCTGAATACCTTGTCAGAGCACATCAAAAATCGCCAGGACCTACTCCGTGCTCTGGAGTTAGTCAACCTTCAAAAGGCCAAGGTATAATGAATTTTGGGAAATAAATTATTCTAAAATGAATATAGGGCTTTGGTTGCTAATAGTATTCTTTTTAATAAATAAAAAAATGAAATAATTTATATTTATATTATTTGTTATAAAAATTGACATATTTTTAAAAATTTTGTAAAAATAAGATAAAAATAAAGTATCGCATATTTATATGAATAAGCATATATTCGAAAAGGATTTACCAACTAAATAAACATTCATCCGATGTATAATTTACTCCAATAATTTGATTTATTTACAATAAACTGCACATTCAAAATTATTTTGATTATAAATCTAATGACATTTCAATGATCTGCAAGTTATCATATACGTAGTCATTAACGGATTATTTACACATTATAAATTATATATTATTAATAAATAACGTGTAATAAGTGAATTGGAAATATTAGATTGATAAAAAAAAACATAATTATGAACTGATACTTCTCGCATTAATTAAAGTATACGTCCGTGTTGTTAAGACATGATTTCTGATTAGGTCCAACAAGATTGGCCGAGGAGGGTACGTCGTTACTGTGCAAATCGGCGCCAGACATCTGCGCTTCTAATCCCCAGTCGGCCATCAGCTACGTTGACAAGGCAGACCTGTCGCATATGCTGCCTGCTTATCCAGAAACCAAGATAATTGAGCCACGCTTTGTCGGTACGGCTTTCCCCGAAAAGGCCGACCAGAGCGTCGTGGACTCGCGGCTGAGCGGCTTTGTCGACAAAGAGGGCCTCATCATGGATTCGCGCATGCTCTCCGAGTCCCGGCAGAACATCATCGCGTTCGCCGAGGGCAAAGAGCATGTGGTATGTCAAGAACCGCCCACAAGGTTCAGCGATTTTCCCCCTCCACAGTTACCGACTGAGCAGCAGCAGCAGCAGCAGCAGCAGGTACAGCAAGTACAAGTGGTGCAGCAGCAGCCTCCTCTAGCGTTTGCTGATACGGAACCGCCCGCTTTTATCGACCACCAAAAACCTTCGCAGCAGCAGCATCAGCAACAGCAGCAGCAGATACTGGTAGACTCATTATTGGATGCACCCTATGGATACGATACACGTTTTAATAGCTTGGCTGGTCAAACAGTGCCCATCACGCTGAAGCACCATCATCATCAGGTTAATGCCTCCGTTTCCGCAATCCAATCTTCAGCTTCACCCCAGTACATCTATCAAAATTTCGGCACAATACATTCAGGCGTATTAAGGGTAGCTGAGCCTGGCACTAGTTCTGCTAGCTCGAATTGCTCCAGTCAACGCAGTATGACTTTGCAGAATCCTAAGCGAAAGCCAGCCAACGCCCAGATTGCCCAAAATACTTTCAGTACCCTAGAATGCGAAAGACGAAGACGGGGTGGCGGAGGGGGCGGAGGTGGCAATGGCTCACCGGCTGCCATAGCGACTTCTTCTAAAGCCAATTTTTGTGCAGGTAGCGCAGTATGACCACCGTCCCAGGCTGCTCCGTCAAGGTAACTCAGGAATGAGGAAACCACGTTGTAAAGACGAGGTTTTATTTCCGCAGCCCCGCTGGATCATATCCGGGAAAAGAAAGTGAACAAATTATAATGATCCAGCAGACGGAATGGGCTTTAAAAAATACTAAGGTTTAAAATTGATGAGCAGACGAAAGATAGAGGACATCGCTTTTTGTATTGGCGAGACCCATCATGACAATGATAGCTCTTTTAAAAACTTACCTAGCGTGAAAGTAATTGATTTAGTGTGTACAGAAAGTAATTGATTTAGTATGTAAAGAGTGTTAAATGGAAGGATTTTTCTGTACTCTGAAAATTCAATCAAGTTAGTTCAAAAAATCGAAACAGCTTAAAAGGTTTAAAATAATTTCATATTATAAATATTTTTATGTTATTACATCTCCTGCAGATAGTAGTAATTAAATTAATTTTTCATTACGTTATATGTAGAAATAAAAGACATAAAGAAGTATAATTTAAAAATAGTGTAATTTTTATTGTTTTATTAGGTGTTGCAAATCTCCAATTTAATAAATGGCGTATGTAAACGGACGTGTTTTGAATGCTACCACTTTTAAAGTAAATATAATTTATAGATTTTTACGATTTTTATTGAATAATTTTAATTACGTTAAGTTTTACGGCGATAACACTTTTTAAATGTTTATTGACGTGTTGTAATCGTTATACGAATTATATATGTAACATTTTTTTTATAAAATGAAAAATTTTTATTGTATTTAATTTTATACTGCCAAAATTATTTCCTTGTTAAACTTATAATATTTAGACGTCACTGAACGAATTCAGTAATAAGACTGTGACTTTTGTACATAAAAAATAGTGTATTTCAAAAGCATGAATATTAAAAAAAATTATAAGTGTATAAACAACTGAATATTATTAGTATACAAAAGTACATTAATTATCGACATTTTCTAAATCAAGACAAGTAATTTGATAAAACAATTTAAAAAATGAATTAATGTATTTTTGTAGACTATATTAAGTATTGTATATTCTGAAGTTCGATTCAAGTTTTTCATTTTTGTATCTAGTATTTATTGTACTGTTCTCAAAAATAGAGATTCGAATCGGACCGAAAAATGAAATGTCCATGCATCATTCCAACTTGCTGTTAAACAATCTTAAATGGTAACTAAATAAGTTAAAAGAATTATAAAAACCTAAGTATGTTGATGATGTATTATAGTTAACCAAAGAAAGTGTAAACCAAAAAAGTTTAAAATGTAGTCTATATAAAACTAACCCGCAGTAGATGGTTGATGTAGTAAAGATTAATCAAGTCTGTAAAATTTCGAATGTACTCCGAAGGTCCAGCTAGGCCTGCAAAGTATAAGATGAAATTTATTTGTGTGGCTACGAAAGATTCCTGAACATATCAAAACGTGAGACAAGTAAAAACTGGTGGAAAAGTTTACAATCATGGGAGCTTCATAACTCAACGTAGATTGACTGTAATAATTTTTGCTGATAAATCTAAGCGCTGATTTTCTTACGAGAAAAGAACTGTTTTCATACGAGACCATTAAAACCCGTAAATAAGAACTGCTCATGTACGCGTAAATGAGAAACACCTTTGTCATATGTATTAATCGTAGTTGAATGTAATAAAGTGTTTCTTTTATAGCAAAATTAAAAACATTGTTTTTTTCCAATACATCCTTTGTCCTTGCGGTTTAGAATTAAAAAAGGACTTCACTTTACTTTTCATAATAATCGATATTTTGTATGAAAAAGTTAGGCTTTCGGGACAAAGATGGCGCGACGCTGTGAAATATAAGAGACATCGCTGGTGATCGGAATTTACTCCAAAGAGTTAACTCTGCTGGCGAAGCTAATGTTTAATTAACGCCGCATAATTTCCTGGCCAATTAGGCTTTTACCGTTCAATATTAATCTGCGATTTGAATTCATTTCAATGTGTTTAAATTTTACTGAATGCATAATCGACTCTTAAACTAATTGCGAATGCAAAACTCGTAACCTGTATTTGCAAGCGAAGATGCACTCTGAAATTTTAAATCTAGAAACTTTCAGAAAATCTTTATATAATTGGTAGTTTATTGCTATTTATTTTACCGAAAACATTCTTAAGCATATCAATAAATACACACAATTTTGTAAAGTATAGGTCTTCGTTGATTTTGTTTGATAATATTCTTGAATGAACTAGAAAACTGTTAAAAATATTAGAGAGATACTGTGAAAGTATAGTTATATTTAGAAAATTTTTACAAGCATTTAGATTTCAAGAGTTAAATTATTTTTTAGTCAATTCAAATTTTCAAATTAATTAGAAGAAAGTAAGTTATTCGAGACAATAGTTATTAAAACTTTGTTTCGAAAAATATAAATTATTTATTATAATAAGTATCAATTAATATATTATAAATTCCGTCTTAACAATTTAACTACAACCCACATAAAAAAATAATCTAAGAAAGATAAATTTAATTTAAATCACAATTACTCGACATCAATCTCTTTTCTTCTTCTTGCCGCTAAAAGATCAAACGATGACTTCCTGCTTATCGATTCGAGAAAGAGAAAGAGAAAAAGTAGAGTCGGCGTTCACGTACAAATATGTCATGCCTCGCGAGCACACGTCTCGCCAAATTATCATCGGTGCGAATCAACCGCCCGATTTGACTGACGGCGCGTAAATGAGTGAACTTTCTTCACTCATTTCATGAAGCTACCCCCCCATGAAGGGCGCTTGCACGTTGGATGCGAACTACGTTTGCGTAGCTATTTTCCCTGAATATGCGCATTAGTTTACATTTAGGCATAGCTTTCGTCTGACCAGGAATATCACTCGTTTGGGTCACGGATTTCGTTCGAACTTTGGGACACGTTTTCTAATGTTAAAATATGAAACAAGCCGCGTGCGTTTGGCCTAATGCTCGTTTTTTCAAAAGTTATGAACTCTTTTAGCGAAAAGCTAGGAAAAATCGATTTTTGTTCAATCACATACAACTTTTCAGCTGTTAATTTTGGAGTATTGTAACTTTCGACATTTGAAAGGTGGGATAAAATTCTAT
>UCOL01003813.1:0-17175 GCA_900474335.1 Ormyrus nitidulus
GGTATATATAATCAATATTTTAAAAATTCAATTTATTTTGATTGAATGTATGAATGGTTTTTACAAGATAAATTGCTAATTTATTTTACTTTTCTAAAAAAATAGGTATAATTTTAATTGAAAGAAATTATTGTTGACAATAATTGAACAGAGAAATAGTGGCTGGTGGAAACTATTGGAATTTTAAAGCGTGATGACAACATGAAGATAAAATTTAATAGATTTTGACAAGTAAGCGCATTAACTAAAAGATAATGAAATAGGATGGCACCGCGATTTTTCGTTCCTAAGCAATCTTTTAGTTTTTTATTTAGAAGGGAAGAAAGTTATGAATATGCAAAAACCACGAGGAACTGAAGATCTTTATTATGAAAAAGCAAGTGAATTAAGTGCCCTAGAATTAATGCTGCGTAGTCTTGCTATGCAATATAACTATCATGAAATTAGAACTCCAATTTTCGAAGCAAAAGATTTATTTGTGCGTTCAGTAGGAGCAGAAACCGATATTGTTAGCAAAGAAATGTTTGAATTATTAGATAAAAAAGAGCGAGCATTTGTTTTACGTCCAGAAGGAACCGCACCTGTTATTCGCAGTATTATTGAAGATAAACTATATGGGAAATATGAATTACCATTAAAATTATTTTACCTTGGGAATATGTTTCGTTATGAACGACCTCAACATGGTCGTTTACGTCAATTTAATCAGTTTGGAGTTGAAGTGGTCGGAGCTAAGAATTATTTATTAGATGTTGAAGTTATTTTACTTGGTTATAATTTATTAAAAACACTTGGATTAACAAACTTAACATTAAAACTAAATTATTTAACAATTGGTGCAGCACGAACAAAGTATCTTGGTGTGTTAACAGCTTTCTTCCAAGAACAAACATTATGTTCTGATTGTCAAATTCGGGTACAAAAGAATCCATTACGAGTATTAGATTGTAAAATTGATTATGATAAATTTAGTAATGCGCCAAAGATTTATGATTATTTAACCCCAACAGAAAATGAAGAATTTGTGGCAATTCAAAAGTTGTTAACTAAATTAGGAATTCCTTTTACCTTAGATGCGCAATTAGTACGAGGATTAGATTATTATACTGGCGTTGTTTTTGAAATTGTGATTGAGGAAGCAGAGCGAGAATTAACTTTACTAGGTGGTGGACGGTATGACCAATTAGTGCACACCTTTGAACCAAGTTTAGATTATCCAGCGGTAGGCTTTGCCTTAGGATTAGAACGATTGTTATTAACTTTAGCTGCGAATGATATTGTCCTAGCTGATGAGGCTTATCTTGATGCTTATTTAATTTGTTTATCTGATCATGCGCGTTATTTTGCTGCTTCGTTGTTGTTATTACTTCGAGCAAGTGGTTTTCGTGTTGATTGTGATTATTTAACACGTAGTGTTAAAGCTCAGTTTAAATCATTAGAGCGTTTGAAAGCAAAGAATGCTATTATTATTGGTGATGAAGAATTGAAAAAAAACGTTGTAAAAATTAAAAACCAACAAACAGGAAAAGAACAAGAAGTTAAGTTTGACAAGATTATTACAGTTTTAAGTAAGGAGAAGAAATAATGAAGAGAACACATACTTGTGGTGAATTAACATTAAAAAATGTTAAAGCAAAGGTTGTTTTAAGTGGTTGAGTGGCAAAGAATCGTCGGTTAGGGGGGATTATTTTCTTAGATTTACGTGATCGAACAGGGATTACACAAGTTGTTGTCCAACCAGAGCATCCCCAATATGCGATGATTAATACAATTCGAAATGAATTTGTTATTAGTGTTGAAGGTGTTGTAATTGAACGAAAAAGTAAGAATTTAGAATTACCAACCGGGGCAATTGAAATTGCAGCTAAACAAGTCACAATTTTATCAAAAGCCGAAACACCGCCATTAATTATTAATGATGTCACTGATGCGTTAGAAGATGTTCGAATGAAATATCGTTATTTAGATTTACGTCGGCCAATAATGCAACAAAAAATTATGTTACGAAATCAATTAGTGCAAACAATTCGGCAATTTTGTCATGCTCATCAATTTATTGATATTGAAACACCAATTTTAAACAAATCAACACCAGAAGGTGCCCGTGATTTCTTAGTTCCCTCGCGTTTAAATCCCCATAATTTTTATGCGTTACCACAATCACCGCAATTGTTTAAACAGTTATTAATGTTAGCCGGATTTGATAAATATTTTCAAATTGCAAAGTGTTTTCGCGATGAAGACTTACGAAGTGATCGTCAACCAGAATTTACGCAATTAGATTTAGAAATGAGTTTTGTTGAGCGCGATGATATTATCCATTTTGTTGAAACATTATTTCAAACAATTATGCAAGATGTGATGAAAGTTAAAATTAAAACGCCCTTTCTTCGGATGGATTATAATGAAGCAATTGAAAAATATGGCACTGATAAACCAGATACGCGTTATAATTTACAGTTATTTGATGCAAAAGATATTTTTGCGAAAACTGAATTTAGAGTCTTTGCAACAGCATTAAAAAAGGAGTTGAGTTTAAAAGGGATTTTTCTTCCCCAATTAGTTAGCAAAAAACAAGTTGAAGAATTAACACGGATTGCTCAACAAAACAAAGCACAAGGGTTAGCATGAGTTAAACAAGAAAAAAATAATTGAGAAGGACCACTTGCAAAAGTACTTAGTGATGATGAAAAAGCAAAATTATTACAAAAATGTAATAAACAAGCTGGAACATTCTTCTTTGTTAGTGATGAAAAAGCAGTTACTTGCCAAGCTTTAGGAGCAGTTCGAGTAGCATTAGCTAAAATGTTTGCTTTAATTCCACCGAATGAATATCACTTCTTATGAATTGTTAATTGACCATTATATGAATGATCAGATGAAAATCAACGTTATGAAGCAGCTCATCATCCTTTTACCGCGCCAACTAGTGAATTTATTGATAATTTTGAACAGAAAATGGCAACTGCGCGTGCTGATGCTTATGACTTAGTTTTAAATGGTTATGAAATTGGGGGAGGAAGCATTCGTATTCACCAAAGTGAAGTTCAAACCCGAATGTTTAAATCATTACAATTATCAAGCCAAGAAATTGAGAACAAATTTGGTTGATTTTTAAATGCTTTTAATTATGGTGTTCCACCCCATGGCGGAATTGCATTTGGGCTTGATCGGTTAGCAATGATTTTAACGAATAGTGAATCAATTCGGGATGTGATTGCTTTTCCGAAGAATACAACAGGAACTGATCCAATGACAGCTTCACCAAGTCCAGTTGATGGCAAACAGTTGGATGAATTAGGGATTAAGTTAAAATAATAAATATATAACAATAACTAGCAATATGATTTTTATGAAATATTAAAACTGCAAATACAAGCAAATAATCAAAGATGAAAAAGAATAGAAAAACAGAAGTATCTTTTAAACAACAGCAATGAATTTGTAAAAAAATCGAATTTTAATATATAAATTAAAATGTTAAATAGGTGATAAGTGTGGAAAAATATGGAGCAAAAACTATTTCAAATTATATATTGAAATATTTTTATGATAAAGAATGTACAACTGATGAATTTGCAATATTTTTATTAGAAATTAATAATTTAAAAATGCAAAAAATATTATATTTTTTATTTGGATTTTATTTTTCTGAAACAAAACAAGAATTATTTCCAGAAGATTTTTATGCTTGAAAATATGGTCCAGTAATTCAAGAATTATATTATTTTAATAAAGAAAAGGTAGAACAAAAGTAAAACAAAACAATCTATGATTATAAAAAAACAAATAATTAAAGATTATTTTAATGACATAAAATTAGAAGAAATTTAATTTTATGAAAAATCGTTATATTAAAGTCCCTTCAATTGTTGAAAAAAATAAATTACATTTTTCATTAAAATATTTTAATTTTTCAAACTCAAGTTCATTAAAATTTAAAAATTATAAAAAATTTTTTAATAAATTACAACAATGTCATAATCAAAATACAGATGAATTAATAAATAATAACCAAATAATTTTAAAAAAATCACAAGATACTATTAAATTAGCTAAATCAATAATTAAAAGTGTAAATTGTAAATGCAAGTGCAACAAATCTATTAATTAAATGATAGCATATTTTATATAAAAATATATAATTAAAATGAATTTTATTAACTAACACAACTCAACATAACAAAAACCCAATAAACATAAGGGTTTAAAAAATAACAACCCCATAAAATAAGGGTTTTTGAACAGTCGTTTCCGACATTTTTAAATTAAAAAAATGTAATAAATTTAATTGTAAAATTAAAAATGATATATTATAATACAAATAACTTTCAAATATAAACACTTAATTATATTGAAAGTTTCAAACTATTTATAGTTTCATCCGCAGAAACTTTTTAAATGTAATTTAGTGTTTTTTTTATTTGGAAGGAGTTTATAAAAATGAATAATGTTTTTATTTACGATAATTTAAAAAATAATAGTCATAATATATTTATGAATAAATTAAATTATGCTAAAAAAGAATATTATCTTAAAAAAGTCTTTTATGGTAATTATGTTAAAAATATTGTCTTACCATTAGATATAATTAATAATATCCCACGTAATAAAACGGGAATTAAAAATACGGGAAAAAATGATAAAAAGTTATTAAATAGTCGTATTCGTACCCAAGGTAATTGTATTCGTAAAGCCTATCATAATTTTTCAAATGCTAAAAATTTAAGTTTTCTAACTTTAACCTATGCTGTTAATGAGACAGATGTTAAAAAGTGTAAATATGATTTAATGAAATTCTTTCAAAATATTAATCGTTGATGAAATAACCCAATTCGAGCAAAAAATCATAAAGGTATTTTAAAATATATGTATACTTATGAATATCAAAAACGCGGAGCAATCCATTTTCACATCATATTAAACCAAAAAATACCTAATAGTGTAGTACAACAATACTGAAAACACGGTATTAATAAAAATATTAAAGTTCGTGCTGGTACAAATGAAGATGTTGTTAAATATCTTGCTAAATATATTGTAAAAACTGCTAACAATGATAAGTCACAAAATCATTTTGATTTAAACATTAAAGCGTATCAATTTAGTCGTAATTGTAAAAACCCCAAAGTAAAAGTTGGAGTTGTTGAATTAGATACATTAGATTTAATTATGTCTTCTGATGAAACACTTAATTATTTTAGTTTTGGTAATAAACAAGGCATTCGTGTTGGTTTTAGTTGTGATAGTTATTTGGGTTTAGATAAATTTAGAGAATATAAAAAATATGTTTCACACGAAAGCAAAATGTGAAGAAATCATAATAATAAAATGATTGAAAATTACAAAAGTAAATTTAAAAATTTAAGGTGTAAAAAAAAACAAGATGGGGATGTATATTTTACAATATCTTTATTTTTTGTGTGGGCGAATAAAAAAGATACGGGTTTTTGTTTTTAAAGGTTATTTAGTTCAATAAATTAAGGGTATTTTTTTCTTGTTTTTATAAAACCCGTAAAAAATTTACTCGCCCTTTTGTGTTTTAAATTTGACAATTTTAATTTTTATTGTATTATTAAATTAACTTAAACATTTGATTATGTTTGAGTTTCAAATCTTAAAAGGTTTCCTAACCCGAAACTTAAAATATAATTAAATGTTTTTTTATGCTTATTTATAAATTTATTCAAATAAAAAACACTTATTTTGTATATTTAATAATTATATTGATTAATAATAAAATGGAAATACTAGTTAGTAAAATAAAAACTACTAATCTGCCATTGTCATTAGTTATTCAATATAAAAACTCTAGTATTCAAATGGCAATTTTAAGCATAATAAAACTCCTTTCTAATAATTAAAAAATTGACGTGGTTGTTTTTGATTTAATTATAATAGTTATTTTAAGTTTCAAATCTGAAATCTTTTAAGAATCTATATAGGTTTTTAAAAGAAAGGAGAAATCTTATGAATGGATTTCTAGTACAGTTGATAGATATTGCAACGGGTAAAATTATTAAAGATGATAAAGGTAATGAAAGTAAATGAGATAGTTATACATTTACGCCAGTTATTAAATTAGAAAATGGTACTTTTAAAGGTACCAAAGATTTGTCAAAATCAAAATGATTTAAAATAACTGATGAAAATTATTTAAAATTAAAACCTTATTTAATTGATGGTAATTTATTTTATGTTTCGCTTAAATGGGATGGAAAAATTAATATTGTTGAACCATATACAGAAAATTATAACGAACAAGAATTTATTAACAAATATTCTAGTAATTCGGTAATTACAGAAAGTAATAGTTAATATGATTAATAAAAAGAAAAAAATGAAAAATAATTGTTATGTTTCACAGAAAAATTGTATTCAAAAAGCAAATTATAATTTTAGTGAATGTGATAATTTAACATTTATTACTCTTACTTTTAAAGAAAATATTACTGATATTAGAGAAGCAAATAAATATTTTGTTAAATGAATTAAAAAATTACAGTATAAATATGGTAGTGATTTTAAATATCTTCGTATTTATGATTATCAAAAACGCTGAGCAGTCCATTTTAATATTATTTTAAATAAACAAATACCTACTATTGTTTTACAAAAAAATTGAAAATATGGAATTATTAAAAATTTAGTAGTAAATAATGAAAATAAAACTATTAATGAATTTGTTTTTAGATATATTACAGAATCATTAATCAAAGTAGAAACCAAAAAAGTTTATGATTTAAACATTAAAGCATATCAATTTAGTTATAATTGCCAAAATCCCAAAGTGAAAGTTAATGTTAATTATGAATAAACAACAATTATGTTTTAATTGCATTAACGATAAATTTTGAGAAAATGGTGCGACTGTTTGTTGAAATTGTTTTCAATTTAAAGGTGATAACAATGGATAAAATATGTATTATTTGCCAATCCGATTTCGTTTGAGAACTCGGTTCTCGCTATTGTTGATACTGCGTTAATAATAAACAAATTTTAATTAATCAATATTATTCTAGGTTAGACAATGGCAAAGAATAAAAATAAAAAACGGTTTATTATTAATAATTTACTTTATTCTTTTGTATATTTTTTAGCCTTAATTTGTTTTATTATGGGTATTTTTTCTTTTATTTTATCTTTAAATATAGGAATAATAGTTTATATTTTATTAATTTCTTTACTTTTACTTTTAGCATCTATTGCTTTATTTTTTGTAATTAAAGAGCATATATCAGAAATTAAAGAATATAAATTTATGCTGTTAAAGAAAGAATTATTATCGTCAAAAAATTCAATTGGAACATTAGGAGAAGGAAAAATGCTAAGAGGAAGAGATGATAAATAATGAAAAAGAAAACTAAATTATATAAACAACGATTAGAATATTTGGTTAATGTTATACATCAATGTTTATCAATAAAAATACCTTTATTTATTTTGAGAAAAGTATTAAAACAATTATTAATAAAAGAAAATATTAATTTGCAAATTATGACAGAAAAAGAGTTTTTAATTTTAAATGAAAAGTTAAAAGATAAATTTTTAAAAATAGAAAGTGAGAATTAAAATGTTTCAAATTATAGCGTGTATATTTTTGTTAATTCCGTTTATTTTTGTTGCTATTTATTATTTGATTGGTCTTATTAATATTTTTAAAGTAAAAAAACCTAGTACTGAAGTTAGACTTGATAAGAAAATTTTGAAATTACGAAGAGAATTAGAGAAAGTTGGTAATAAATAATGTTAATTTTTACTTATACGTTTATGATTTTGACTATGATTATAGTTTTAATGTTTTATATTATTGATACTGTATATAGGTTTATTGATAAATCAGTTAATAAAAGAATTAAAGAAAAAAAAGAATTATTAAAAAGTTTAAAAAAAGAATTAAAAGCAAAAAAATAATTCTTTTTAAGGTATTAAGTAATGCCTTTTTTTAGTAGGTAAAATTTTTGTTATTTTAGAGGGAGAGGGTTTAATTATGAATTTTTTAACAGATATTGATAAAGGTACTGGAAGTATTATACAAGCTATTGAGGCTTGAGCTGAAAAAATTGCACAATGAGCATCAGCATTTACGATTTGATTTTTAAATTATCTTGGTTCAAATGCTATTTTAATTATTCCGATTGTTTTAATGTTTATTGTTTTGGGTATTGAAACAATCAGAAAACTTATTCACGGATATTAGATTTTTTTTACCTACTAAAAAAGGGTATTACTTGGAAATGAGGTGTTTTTATGTTTTTGTTAGCAGATGTTCCAAATAAATCTGTTTGAGATATTTATATGGAATTTATGCAGATTATATTTGGTTTAGATATGCCCCCAGCATTAGCATATATATGTTTTGTTTTATTTTTAACTTTTATTATTGTTGTTATTATTTGAATATTTAGATTGATATTTAGGGGGTTTAGTTAATGACTTGAAATCAGTTTTTAGATAAAGTTTATCAAGGTTTATATCAGTTTGCTTTTTTTATTCCCGCTAATAAATTAGATTTAATTGATAAAACTGTTGAATATTATGCTTGTATGGCAGTTATATGATTATTTATTTTTTTTACTATATGGTTTGTTATTTATATGATTTATAAAATATGCAAGGTGGTATTTTAAAATGTTAAATATTAGAAAGTGAATTAAAAATTGATATATTAATAATTGGTTTAATACTTTTATTTATTTTGTTTCTAATTTTTTACTTTTGTATAAACCATTAGGTACTAATTGGTTACGTATAGTTTTTTATATTGTTGTTTTTGTTATTAGTTTTGTTTATATTTTTACAATGTTTAAAGATTTAAGAAGTCAAATAAAATTTTTTAAAACTATGAAGCAATCTCCATTGACTTATGTTATTGGACCATTAGGTACTGGGAAGACTGCATTAATGTCTTATTATCTTATAAATTCTAAGTATGAAGATAAATTTAGTAATTATCCTATTTTAGATAATAATGTTGCTGTTGGTGGTATGGATATGTTAGATTTTAAAAATTTTGAAAGTCCTTTACCTTATTCTGATAGTAATTTAGTTGTTTTAGATGAAATGGGACTTTATATTGATGCTAATAATTATAAGGGTAATATTGCTAAAAGTTGAGGTGGTACTATTCCAACATTTATTTTGGCAAGAAAGATGTCTATTAATTTAGTTTTTATTGCTCAACGCGAAGGACAACATTGAGTAGAATATAGAGAATTAGCTACTGGTATGTTAGTACCTTTAAATTTAAAACGGCCATTAATTTTAAAAGGTATTTTTCGTTATTTTGTTTGAATGTTTCCTAAGTTTAAAATACAAGTTGGATTTTTTGATGATAAAGATAGTTATACAATTTGAAAGCAAGAAAGTGTTAAGCGTTCTGCTAATGGAAAAAAAGTTAAATTAAAAAATGCTGCTGCTATTGGAATGCAACATTTTAAGTTTCAAATATCGTTGCTTGATGTTATGCAGTATGATACTAAATTTTTATCTTTTGTCAGAAATTTAAAAAATGATTTTGTTAGTGATAAAAGTCTTATTTATTGAGATAGTTTAGATTTAAGTAATGTTAAAAATATAGAAAAAATGGGATTACGAAGATTACAAAAAGAGTTAGGAGGTAATAAATAATGTTTTTTTAGCAGATGTTTGAGATGATGCTTTTATGGTAGTTGTAAATTATTTTATGAAAATTATGGATTGAATGTGGACTTTAACTTTACCAGCAACTCAAATTCCGCTTTATGTTTTATGGATAATTGGTGGAATTTTAGGAGTTGTGTTTAGAGTTTTGGGTTCAAGTCCTCAATTATCTACTATGTCAAAAAATACCACATCTGCTATGTCTACTGGTTTAGGTTCTTTAAGATTGAAAGAAAGCAAACAAATCAAACATGCGAAAGCTAATGCTGGAGGTGATGATTAAATGTTAAAATTAATTGTTTTTGGAGTTTTAGGTGTTATTTTAAGTTTTACTTTTGTTGCTAATATTTTTGCTGCTAGTCAGTCTGCTATTGAAATTATTAAGACTTGGTCAGAGAGTAATAATGCTTTTTATAATCTTGTTTCTCAATTGTTTATTTTGGCAACTCATCCGATAATGCAATTATTTTTAGCATTTGGTATGTTATTTATTATTATTCGTGTAGTTTTTGGTTTTATGTAAGGAGGTTTTAGTTGTGCGTTTTAAAATGTTTGTTTTTAGTTTTATAGGAGTTTTAACTTTTGCTTTAACTATGCCTTTTGTTTATGTTGTTTCTAATGTTACAGTTTTGAGTAATCAAGTTAAGTTATATGATGGTGTATTTCCAACAGATAAATATATTACTTATGATAAAGTTAGTGATTATGAAACAGAAAAAACTTTAATGTTGCGACAAGATTATTTTATGCAAGATATTAATTATGTTGATTTTGCTGTTGGTTTTGGTATTTTTTTTGATGGTACTAGATTAAATATTAAAAATTGGGCATCAAGTTTTTTATCTATTGCTTTTTTTTATAAATTAAATTTTAAGATATTTTCTTTAATGGGTAATGCAGAAAATTATATTAATTTAGATTTTAGTTCTAATAATCATAAAGTTAAATTTGATATTGTTGTTCAGTATCCTAATGAAAATATTTATTATAAATTTTTATTTAATTATTCTCAATATGATGATGTTTTAGTTAAATTAATTTGTGCTTTGTTTGAGCCAGTTGTTATTAATCAAAGTATAGAATTATTTAATGGTTTAAGGTTATCTATTAGAAATGATTTTGTAATGCAAGATTATTCTTTTATTACTGATGAAAATAATAAAGTTAATGAATATTTGCTAGAAAGTAATGTTTTAGTTAAATCTTATACTTTAGAACAAGTTAAAAGTAAATTTTTGAATACTTTATTTAATTCTTTTGTATCTTCTGTTTTTGATTTAAACCAAAATACAAAAATAGGGTTTGAATTATTTTATGAAAAAGTTGAAGGTATTAAATTTAATAATTTTGGAATGTTTTGATATGTTAAAAATGGTTTTTATTTGTATCCAAATTCTTTGTATTTAGATTTAGAGGGTGGAATTAAAGATTTGGAGTTTCGTTTTTATAAGTTATCTTTATTTAAGCGAAATGTTTATCCTAATACTAATGTGGCTTATTTATATGGTACTGGTACAGAAGAAAATAAATCAAAATGAACTTGAGATCATCATATAAATGGTAGTTTGTTATCATTACCTATAAAAGAAAATTTTGGAAATGGTTTTTCTTTTAATTATGTTGATGTTGTTGCTTGAAATACTGATAATGCTGATTATCGTATGTATTTAGATACTTTTAATTTTAGTTTATTTAATTTTGATAGTTGGAATAATATAATTAATGGTGGAAATATTTGAAAGGCAAAATATAATTCTTGTGCTTGATATAATGTTTTTTGTCATTTTACTAATGGTGTAATTTGAGTTTTTAATAATGTTTATGGCATTAAAGAAGTTGGTAAATATGTAAATGCATTAATTAATACTATGCAGAACGTTATGTATTTATGAGATAATGTATCGCAATATTATGCGTTTAATGCTGCATTTCAAGCGTTAATTGGTGCTGTAATTACTTTGGCTTTGTTTAATGGTGTTTTAAGATATTTATAATTTTTTATTTTTTTATTTTTGTATATATATACGAAGTTTATCTTCGTATATATATACAACGGGGGTACAGGTCGCGTAGCGACCTAGGGGCGAAGCCCCTTTCCTTGACAAATAAAAAGGATATTCCGTTTCTTTTTATAAATATTGTAAATCCGTAATTAAGTTACTCGCCCTTGAATTTTAAAAGGTGGTAATTAACTTTAATTTATAGTAAGATTACATCTAGGAGGGAAAATGTTATGATTGAAATGACAGTACGAAAAACAAGTGAAAAAGGGAATAATCATTATTCTTTTACTTAAACTTTATCATTTGATAATACAATTGGAGGAAAACGTAATCAAGAATCATTAAACCATAGTATTGCTCATGCAATAGCTTCTTTAAGAGTACAACATGGATTTTCTTGAGAGGATATTAATGAATGTATTAAAATTAAAAATGTTTCAGAAAAAAAGAAATCAATACAAAAGACTTTGTTTTAAAATATCAAGAATTAATATTAGCGGAAGAGAAGACATTAGAGAAACTTGTTAGTCCTAGTCATATGTTAACAAATATTGATGATTTTTTTAAATAATTTTAAATGGGAAAGACAACGAAAAGTTAACAATTTAATTAAGAAAATATAATAAATTTATTGCTTTATTATATTTTCTAGTTATAATTAATAATGTTAATTTAGTTTAGTGGTGATTTTTATGATTGAAAAAATTAATGTAGCTAAAATTGCAGATTTAGTTCATGCAGCAGTAATTACAGTTCCTGGGGTCGCTGGATTCGCAAAGGTTGATGATACTGAAAATAATGAAGATAATGTGATAATGCTACTTAAAGATTACTCACAGTCAATTAAATTGAGACAAGATGGTCGTAATTTTTATATAGATATCTTTATTATTTTGCTAGAAGGAGTAAATATTAAAGATATAGACCGGATATTTATTCAAACGATATTATGATTTATGTGAATGTAAATATTCAAGACTTATTAATTTAGGTAGGAAATTTATTAAAATGAGATATTTGAATGATGCAAGATTTACAGTTATATCACTTAGGAGAACTAAAAAAGGGAAATTAATTGATGAAAAATGTAAAGGTGATAGAAATGGAATTTAATGCAAAATCTTTTAAAGATTCACTGATCAGCGGTTATAATAATTTATATAATTTTTATCCAGAAATTGATAAATTAAATGTTTTTCCAGTTCCTGATGGCGATACGGGAACAAATATGAATTTAACGATGACTAATGCTGTTAAGGAAATTAATGAACTCAATTCGGAGTCAATTAGTAAGGTTGCTGATGTTTTTGCACGCGGCTTAATTATGGGAGCTCGTGGTAATTCAGGTGTTATTTTGTCACAGATCTTTCGTGGTTTTGCCAATGGTTTAAAAGAATTTGATGAATTAAATTTTGATTCAGTTAAAGCAGGGATTTCACAAGCAAATGAGGTTGCTTATAAAGCGGTAATGAAACCGGTTGAAGGAACAATTTTAACTGTAATTCGTGAAACTGCGGAACATGTTTCAACATTAGAAAAAGAAATTCCTGTTCCAGAGTTATTCCAAAAAATTGTTGATTTTGCAACTGAGTCATTGAATCATACTCCGGAGTTACTGCCAGTTTTAAAAGAAGTTGGTGTTGTTGATTCAGGTGGTTTTGGTTTAGTAAAAATATTTGAAGGCATTACAGAATATTGAAAAACAGGAAAAATTGTGCCACAACGAAAAAAACAGGTTGAAAATACTGGTGAAAATGTTGTTATGGATTTACAAAATGAAGAATTTGGTTATTGTACTGAAGCAATTGTAATGTTAGATCATAAGCATATTAATAAAATTAATGTAATGCAAATTCGCCAAACATTAGAAGATCAAGGTGGAAAATCAATTGTTGCAGTTGTTGATAATGATATTTTAAAAGTTCATGTCCATACTTTACTTCCTGGTTATATTTTAACTTTTTTACAACAACATGGTGAGTTTAAGAATATTAAAATTGAAAATATGAATTTACAAGCAGCCAAACATGTTAAAACAATTAAAATTGATCGGCAATTGAAAAATCCGGCCGCTATTATTGCTGTCACACCATCAAATGGCATTGCTAATTTTTTCAAAACTGATTTAAATATTCAATTTACAGTTAATGGTGGAGCATCAATGAATCCATCAACGGATGATTATTTAAGTGCAATTGAAGCAGTTGATGCGGTTGATGTCTTTATTTTACCAAACAATAGTAACGCAATTTTAGCAGCGCAACAAGCAGCAAAAGTTGAACGTAAGTCCAATGTCTATGTTGTGCCAACAACATCAATTCAAGAAGGAATGGTAGCAGCTTTATCATTTGAACCGGGAGAGACACCGAAAAAGATTTATTCAACATTAAAAGCAAGTCTTAAAAATGTGACAAGCTTGTCAATTACTGTTTCAGCAAAAACAACTTCAATTGATGGTGTTAAAATTAACAAAGGAGAATATATGGGAATTATGAATAAAAAAATTATTTGTTCATTTCCAACCTTATCACGAACAATGAAATACTTGTTTGACCGAGCAATTACAAAATCAACAGAAATTGTTACAATTTTTGCTGGTGAAGAAGCAGAAACACGCGATATTAATGCAATTCGAAAATATTTAGATGAAAGTTTTGATGTTGAATATGAATTTATTGATGGTGATCAAACATTATACCCGTTTTTAATTGCTGTAGAATAAATAAAAATAATAGAATGAATTTAAGTTTTTTATTTATTTATCTTGAAATGAATTATGAATATGATAATATAGTAGGGGTTTAGATTTTATGGCACTATAGCCAAGGTGGCTAAGGCATGGGACTGCAACTCCCCGATCGTCGGTTCGAATCCGACTAGTGCCTCCATTTAAATCTGCTCAACATTTAAATACTGCTTTATTTCTTATGCGCCCATAGATCAATTGGATAGATCGTTTGACTACGGATCAAAAGGTTGAGGGTTCGAATCCTTCTGGGCGCGCCATGTATTTAAATGTTATTTTTTTCGGAAAGTAGCTTAGCTTGGTAGAGCACTCGGTTTGGGACCGAGGGGTCGCAGGTTCGAATCCTGTCTTTCCGACCATTTTTTATACTATTTTGGGCCCGTAGCTCAGCTGGGAGAGCACCTGCCTTGCACGCAGGGGGTCGACGGTTCGATCCCGTTCGGGTCCACCATTAACTTTAGTAAAGCAATTAAACTTGATATGGCGGGATAGCTCAGCTGGTTAGAGCGCTCGGCTCATACCCGGGAGGTCAAGAGTTCAAGTCTCTTTCTCGCTACCATGGACCCTTAGCTCAGTTGGTTAGAGCATCCGGCTCATAACCGGATGGTCACTGGTTCAAGTCCAGTAGGGTCCACCATTTATTATTTAGTTGCTTTCCGACCATTTTTTGGAAGATTACCCAAGTCTGGTTGAAGGGATCGGTCTTGAAAACCGACAGGCGGTGAAAGCCGCGCGGGGGTTCGAATCCCTCATCTTCCGCCATTTTTTTAAAAAAACTTGCAATTAAAAGTTAAGTTATGATAGTATTAAAATTGTGGGGTGGAGCAGTGGTAGCTCGTTGGGCTCATAACCCAAAGGTCGCAGGTTCAAGTCCTGCCCCCGCAACCAATGGTCTTGTAGTGAAGTGGTTATCATGCCTCTCTGTCACAGAGGAGATCGCGGGTTCAAGTCCCGTCAAGACCGCCAATCGTGGTTCAGTAGCTCAGTTGGTAGAGCATTTGATTGAAGCTCAAAGTGTCGGCAGTTCAATTCTGTCCTGAACCACCATTGAATTTAGTTAAAAATAACCCTAGACTCTAAATTAATCGTAGATTAGTTTAGAGTTTTTTATTTTTGTTATATAATTAATAAAGGTGATGGGAATGTTTTCAAGATTGACAAAATATATAACCTTTTATTTAAAACGTGAAGAGTGAAAGTTTGCGTTAAATGAAGACAATTTTAAATATAAACCACGCTTTGTCTTAGACCGTTATCAGAAAAAGATGGGAACTGAGAATTTCCGTAATTTTAAATATTGAATTTTTAAACGTTGAATTTTAAAAAATTTTGCTTATACCCAAGATTTTATTCATCGGTTTTATAAATATCAACGGAAATTAGATTTAGTGCTAACTGGTCGTGAACAAGAGTTTATTTATAATGTTGAAGAAGTTAATTTTACATTATGACGTCCCTTAAAAGTTTTACCAGTGGCATTTGATTTACAATCAAAGGAAAAGTGCCATTTTAAAAATAATGCTGTTAATATTCATCTTTTTACAACCCATAAAGATATTATTTTTTTTTGTAAGGGTGTTTTATTAATTACTAATAAGCGGTTTATTATTGATGGTTTAGATAAGAATAATAATAAGAAAGTAGTTCAGTTTAGTTTAACAGATATTTCAAATGTTGAATTTATTGATATTGGTGTTAAAATTACGGTTGGAAAGCAAACTTATTTGATTCGGGAAAATAATCATATGTTAATTTTAGCATTGCTTTATCGTTGCTTGGGGCATAAGAAAGTTACCTTTGATCTTAAAAAACTACCACTAAATTTTAAGTTTTAAGATAGAAAGATGAGAAAGACAAAATGATTTTAAAAAATGCGAAAATAATTTGTGAAGAAGAAGTAATTTCAAATGGATGAATTGAAATTAAAGATAATAAAATTGTTAAAATTACAGCAGGTCATACTGACCAAAGAGGTTATGATTTACAACAAGCAATTATTATGCCTGGTTTTATTGACTGTCATGTGCATGGTGGATATGGTGAAGATACTGAAAAAGGCACAATTGCTAGTTTTCAAAAATTTGCTCAAGCAGTACCACAAGAAGGAATTACCAAATATTGCCAAGCAATTATTACTGGCAGTGATGATACTTTAACAAAAATTTTAACGGTATATCAAGATTATATGAAAAATTATAATAAGGGCCCGCAAGCACGACAAATTGGTGCCCATTTAGAAGGACCTTTTATTTCCCATAATTTTAAAGGTGCACATGATGAAACATTATTACAAGAACCAAACATTCACCTATTAGAAAAATGAATAGAAGCTTCAAGTAATAACATTCGGATTGTCACATATGCGCCTGAAGAAGAAAATGGTACTTTTACAAAGTTTTTATTAGAACATCAAATTTTACCATCAATTGGACATTCAAATGCAACATATGATTTAGTCGCAAAACGAGTAGCAATGGGAGTCCACCATGTAACACACTTATATAATGTTATGAGCAAATATGATCATATTCAGCCTGGTGTTGTTCCTGCTGCATTAAATTTTGATGAAATTTTATGTGAATTAATTAGTGATGGAATTCATATTAATTCAAATATCATTAATTTAACTTATAAAATTAAAGGAGCAAAAGGAATTTGCTTAGTAACTGATGCAATGCTTGCAAAAGGATTACCTGATGGTGAATATCAATTTGGGCCATTGCCAGTTGTTAAAACTGGACAACAAGTTGTCATTAAAGGCACAACTACAATTGCGGGGTCAGT
>UCOL01003814.1:0-17171 GCA_900474335.1 Ormyrus nitidulus
CTCGTAAACTCGGCGTCGAGTTTCGGCCAACTTTTCAGTCGCGCTTCGCAATGGATTATTAATTGCCGGCCGTTCGGCTGAAAGGAGCTTTGTCCTAAGCAGCGGCGCGCTTTTTCCAGAAAAAAAAAGGAACCATTCAAAAGCTAGCCGCGCGCATGCACGCGTCCGAGCGATAACGGCGGGCCAGATTATTTGGGGAAACTCGACTGGTTACGATCCGCAGTGGCTTACCGCATAAAATTTTATGCCATCGCTTCCTAGTGTGCTCGCGTCGGCGTGTTGAAGCTCGCACTTTCCCTCTATCTCCGACTCTCGCCCCCCGCCCTCCCCCCTCCTATCTCCCCGCCTCGTTATAACCATAACGATGATAATTTTACGAGGGCGCGCAGTGCTCCGGCCAAAAATGAAAATTACCTCGTTAATCGAGAGACCGCCTGAGTTTTCTCTCCCCCGCACAGCCAGCGGATAAATAAATGCAATAACGCATCTTTGTAAGCCGGCAGCGGCGCTGCATTGCTAAACGAGCTGCGGTTATCGCGCCTCGGATGTTTAAGGCTGAGCAGCTAATTGACTGCGGTGGGATTTGCAAGCCCCAGGCTTTTTCGCTAATTAAAAGGGCGCGGTTTGTACCTCTGAAATCTAGAGTAATTTCATTTTACGAGCTCGATTTTTTTTCGTTATTCGTCAACAAATTTTGGGCGCACATTATTGTTTTTTTTTTTCAAACATCTTTTTAAACTGATTGACGCACTTTTTACATCGAGCCAGCTGAATAATTAAATAATTCCTCAAGTAATTCGATATTTCTGTCCTCGTAATTTACTGTAGTACGAAAGTTGGAGTTTTTTTTCTCTGAAATACGTCAATCGATAGTTTGAAATTCTTTCAAGTTTTGTTTGCAACTTATGTTCAAGATCGAAATGGTGAATAAAATAACATCTTACGTCCAAGTAGGAGTCTTTGAGAAGCTGCGGGGCATCAAATTTCGTTGATGATAACTACCTAAAGAAGGGTGTAATTAAATCCTATACTTTTTTGCACAGAAGCTACCTAATAAGCTTTTAACAAAGAATTTATTTGAGACAAATTCAATCGTAAAGATAAATTGCATACAAATACCTCCCGTGAAGTTTTGTGCCTATAACGCTTTTGAACCTTTCATTTCTTTAGTTTCCTGACTCGAAGAATACGTTCCATTCTTTTTGTTTTAGTTTTTAAATTCTTCAAAAAGAGTCTGACTATTCACATTGTCGGGCTCAATTGTATGAAACAGGTCCATTCAATTGTTAGTTCGCCGGTAAATCAAAAAAATCTTTTGTAAAAGTGACGCTTTTTATTGTTTCTCTAAATACAAAATTTCCTTGTTTTAAAGAATATAGCTTAGGCTTAAATGAAAATGTATTTTGACAGCTTTTACCAAAATGTTTGTACTTTTTTATAGAGGAGATAAAAAGGGACGAATTTTGTATTTCCACGTAATAATTAAAAAGTACTTCGATAGTCTACTTTCAGTTCGTCTATTTCTGAATCCTAATACTTTAAAACTATTTTGTTACTCAGTTTTATATTCCATGAATCTTTTAATATTTTTTACATATATTCAGTGGACATCAAAATTTTTACGATTCGATCAATTATATTTATTTGAGCTCTTTTTCGTTTTTATATTCACTAAAATCTTCCGCCTTTCGCCCTGTCGAATAAATCCAGTACTTTTTATTATCTGCACATTGATCCAATAATTTTATTTCAAATTCGAATTCTCAACTCCTACTTTTGACAAATATTCAACTTCGCTCAATAATTACATGACTGGGGCTGGGGGGTTTACTAAACTCAGTTTAGTGTCTGACCTGCATTTTCTAATATGCACTATAAATTGTTTTGTACGGATTAAAATACATTCTCTATAGTTCTTAAATGTCCATCCTATTATGTACAATTTTCGAGAAGCAAATGCATAGCTTTAAAGTATTTTAAATCAGGCAATAAATTTGCTTTGAGCTTGTAAACAATATATTAAAGTTAAAAATTCAATAGTAATCTCTTTCTGAAAGAAAGTGCATCCCTTTGACTAGAGTATTGTTTTAGTCGTAGAAAATTTACGGGAGCAACAAAGAAAACGCAGTATTGATTCAAGAAAATTTATAAAAACAAAAACACAAATTGCTTTATCCTCCTTTGTTTTCGAGTTTCTGTAAACTTTGCAATTAAGCTCACAGCGCATTTATTAGCACGTCCAGCGTCTTGTGAAAAATTTACAGCATAATTAAAATTTTCTAATAATTTCTTTTTTGCAATATTTTTTCGTTTTAATTTTCAAAATTTTAATAATTATATGATAATTAAAGCAAAATGAAATTGAAGAAATAACACTCTTGCACGCGAGTTTCGTCGTAACTCGCAAGAGAATTCTAATAAATAAAAATTCTAAAAGCAGCAAAAAATTCGTAACAAATTTGATATGAACGGGATAAAAATAAAATTCTGAAGAAATAGATTGGTCGGTCGAAAGTGCAGCTTAAAAAAGCAGGCGATACAGGTGTGCGTTAGCCGTAAAGCCGAAATAAGACAAGTCTCAGCTCAGCATGAAGCGCTTGGCAGGAGCGGTGGAAGTAACGAGAAATTTTCGAAACAAAGCTACCCTCCACCGGTAGACTGGCGCGAACGAAATCGCCCGGGGATTACCGGCCGGCTGGCCTGGCTCCGGGCTCGAAAAAGAGAAACTGCCGCGCCTCGGCTCTCTCTCTCTCTCTCTCTCTCTATGCACACAGAGACAAGGCCGATTGTCGGCGAACGATCCGGTTTACGAGCCTAGCGACACTCGCTTCTGTTCTCTCCCTTAGAAATGACTCGTGTACGCGCGGCCCGAGCGTAAACGTCCGAATAACCCGGGAGCAAACGGCAAATTCATGCGAAGGCTTCCGGAGCTGCCGACGCCCCCGGTTTAATTGACATTTTTCTTTGCCGTAATCCTCGGGAAAGTTATTTACGCCGAGCAGCTAATTTCAATGAGAGCCCCGGCTACTTTTTGCCGCATTTATTTTTATATTTAGCGCGCGAGTCTACTTTATGCCTCCAGGTTTTTCTAGCCCGGAATGCGGAACTAATTACAGGGAACGCTCGGCAAAAAGGATCGAGCTTTGTTTTCGAGGACTTTTTTTCCCATTACGAAAATTATCTTTTTCAAAGGTTGAAACGAATTTCCCCTCGTCATAGCCTTCCCCTATCGCGTTTGGAATTTTGAGACAATTAAAAGGCACTTGCGTTAATTGATAATAAACTGCCGCTCAAAATTTTCAGGCGATTTAATTCACACTGGTTGGCGTCATTAAACATCGCGACGTAATTATCTCTCACTTACGCAAAGTAGACCGGTGGGGGCCTGCGTGCACGTGTGCGAGGCGTACGCGCAGAGACGGCAGCCGGCGTTAGAAAGCACCGAGCTTAATAAGCAATACCACAAAATTATTGAGATAAGCATCAGAACTGCTCGTAAATTATTCGAGTGCGCAGCGCGCGCCTCCTGCGCGAATTAAGGAGTCGGGGAGGCAGGGAACTTGAAACGATATTCTCGCGGAATTATTCGAGTTTGATAGTGGATCTATGCAAATGCCCCAGCTCCGCGCGATAAGCTCTCTTTTGCCATTTTTCCGGCGGCTTCGCTGCTTCATGCCTCGTCTTGCCGTTTTTCCACTGCGATTAGAGCCGGTTTTGTAAAGAGAATGAGCTATGCGCTCGGAAATAAAAAACGAGCTACTCAACTGCAATTGGGCCGAAAGTACGAATGGACGAGTGCAAGTAGACGCTTCCCTTGGAGCCGGAATACTGTATCTGGGGTAGCTTGATCGTTCTGATTTTATTGAAATTGTTTGAAAAGTTCGGGTAAGAGAAAGCAAGCTTTTCGCTCGGTTAAACTTTCCTATGTTCGTTGTTAATTAAGATAAGAGACAAAGGATGCTACCTAAGCTTCCTGAAACTAATTCAGATATATTCTAACTATGGATATTACTTTGCTTTTCCTTGCATATTTCTATTGCAATTCCTGCAGAGGAGTAGAAGAGTCTCTCTTTTCGCAATGTATAATCAATTATTCACTGCAATTAAAGGTTTCGACGGACTTTTTTCAGAAAGGCGGATAATAAGATATTTTAAAATCCTTACGTGATGGAACAAAATTATCAAATTTGATGCATATCAAATTTAATAAATTAAATTATTGAAGAAACTATAATTCTAAAAAATATATAGAATATTAATTTGTTATAACTAAAAATAAACAGGTCGAAAGCAGTCGCTTCAAAATTGTTAGTACTATTAGCTATAGTACTGCCGTTAAATAAAAGAGCAGGCTGAAAGAGGAGAGTCACGGAATCGGAAGTCAAGCGGAGAAACGGCAAATCTATAGACTGCCTGCCTTGAATATTCGGTTCGGGAAAGCACTTTGGGAACGAGCATTCGTACGACTTGAAGACAGAGCATAATATCGTGTATCGCTCGCCGCCACCACTGATATATATTCAACCGTTCCGCGCCACTCATCTGTGCGCCTCTTCCGATAAATCACTGCGGAATACCTGATATATCTGATGCTCTTTCACCGTTAGCCGATTCCTTCAGAACGTTTTCTCATTGGTTTTGACTAATTTCAGAGCTCTTTAGAGAATTCAGTTTTCTCGCGGAAGCAACAGCGAGTTGCGCACTTTATCGCTTACTTTCATAGTTTACTCACTTTAAATAAATTTTAGTCTAAGCGATTCAAATGCTATCAGAAGTAGGTCAGAATTTTAGTACCTTAAGAAAAGTTTATGTTCCAACACATGAAAGAGAAAAGTAAACTTTAACGTTTAATAAACTAATTTAAAACATTTCTTTTAAAATGTTTAACCCTTAGACGACCGGAATTTAAAAAATTTTAAAAGCTCATTCTTTCTATTGAAAGGTGATCTGTGGTCCAAAATTTAGAACTAAACCAAGGTCGGATGTTGTCGAGTCGGCTTATAACGCCTAAAGACGTTATGCCGGTCGTCTAAGGGTTAAAAAAGAGATTGGAAATTGTAAAAGCCTTTTAAACTATGTCTTCGAATGGAAAACTCAGGATTAATCTCTTTTTCGATAATTTAATAATAATTTTAATCAATGAAAAATGCGTTTCCACCCGGGTGCATAATGAAAAGAAGTGTCAGCCGGTGTTTTAATCTGCTCGTTATGAAGCAAAACCATTGTCACTGTAGAAACAGCGGCAAATGCAATTTGCGTTTAGTGGGGAATTGCGAGCAGCGAGTTTACGTGCATTCTGGCCTAACAAATGAAATTTCGCAGTAAAGTTGACACCTGTTGTCGGGTCAAGATATCGACTTTCATGGAGCCGGCGCAGACTAATTATTACGGTCTCTCTGCCTCTCCGCTATTCCGTCCTCAAAGGGAAATGTTTCGGGCGGTCACCGCTCGGACTCGTTCCTTTAATTTTGCGCTTTTTGTTCTCCGAGGGATGAAAAAACGGGAATCGAGGCGCGACGAAAACTAACAACCCGCCATCAAAAAGTTTGTGAGTAATTGAATTTCTTGTCAATTACAGTTTGTGAGTGCGCGCCTATTGCGGTACACTTGCCTTATTTGATTTATAAAATTGCACCTGTGCTTTCACAACAAGTTTTCTGATACGAGTGCCAGAAAATCCTGGTATGGTTTTTACTTTCTTTTATTTTACTCGCACTGTTTATCTCTCTGTATTTTAGCTTCTGACGACAATTCGCTGTTTTGTTAAACGTAAAGAATATGCGTACAATTACGAAGCTAGTGAATATGTCTATTCTCTTCGATAGTAATTTGAAACCCTTGGAAGAAACACTAATGATGTACGAAATTGGTACATAACTCTGCACAAAATCTCTTTACTCAATATATATACTCATAAGGAGAGTGTACGACATTTGAGTAACGGATTTTCTTGTAACTTTAGGATATTTTCTAATATTAAAATATGAAGAAAGCCGCATCCGTTCGGTCTATGCTCGATTTTTCAAAAGTTCTGTGCTCTTTTAGCAAAAATCGAAGAAAAATCGATTTTTGTTTAATCACTTATAACTTGTCAACTATTAACGGGACAGTATTTTAACTATTGGCATTCGAAAGGTGAGATCAAATCCACCTGATAAAAAGAATTTCATCAGAAAATCTTTATTTGTTCAAAAGTTATAGCTAAATAAAAATTTACAATAACATTTAGCTAAAATTACATTTGAGTTCACCTTTCGAAGGCCAATAGTTAAAATGCTGTACCGTGAATACTTGAGAAGTGATAAGTGATTAAACAAAAATCGATTTTTCTTAGATTTTCGCTAAAAGAGCACATAACTTTTGAAAAATCAAGCGTTGGGCCAAACGGACGCGGCTTCCTTCATATTTTAACATTAGAAAACATATCCCAAATTTCAGTAATTTCGTTGCTAAAGTGAGGAAGGCTAAAAAAAATGAGCTTAAACCTGCGAGCCACCTTACGAATGAGGACATTACAGGGGCAAATAACGTCTGCATAGGCCAATTTCAAAATCTGAGCTAACAAGTTTAATTTAGCAAGAAAGTTAATGCCGCCTCATAAAGAACACAAGCATCAGGAAAGTCCGGCAGCCGGTGAGTTAATTCAAAGTACAGCACCATGGCGGGGAGGGCATTTCGGAAAAAATATAGCCGAGCAATATCGCTCTGGCGCGATATATATATATATATATAAAACAGCTCCCGCGGTGCTCCTTGCCGATAGAGATGGAGTACCATTATAGCAACCGCCGTTATATATATGTATATGCCTGGGCAGAAATGAGCCCGCGAGTCCGAGCAATTTCTACAGCTATATTCCTCGGGTTCGCTCGCATGATAGCTCGTATAGAAAGTTGGCGATAATATTGGCGGGCGTTTTGTACGCTCGCGCCAGCTGCCGAGCAAAATGTTTTCCCCGCTAAAGGAGTGCCGAGGGAGGAAAGACAGTCCGGGGCCGAAGCGGAGGGTGGAAATTATAGGGCGAGTGATAAAAAAGCCTCGAGGACCGGCGGCGGCGCGCGCGCACACACGCGCACACACGTCGGCACACTCGTAGAATTGTCGAGAGTGAAGAAGCGAGTGTGCGCGAACGTAGGTGGGCTGGCACGTAGAAAGGAAAGAGAGTAGCTTTTGGGACGACCGGAGTGCCCCTCGTTTCCGAGTTCTGACGCTCTTCAAAATCTACCTCTTTCCTTCTCGCTCGTTCGCTTCTCATCTTCTTTCCGGCGTATCCCCCGATGAGTGGAAAATACGTAGCTGCCCTCTATTAATTGTAATCTCTGCAAATATCGTTCTTCGATAAACCAATATTTTGTTTCTCGACATTTATTCAGTCGGCGTTCGCTGTTTACTCTTTCATATTCGCAAAGCTGTTCGTGGCCTACTTTTAAGATAGAACCGATGGAGAAAATCAGGCACTATCAGTGATAATTAAGCAGTTTTCTTTATTGCGGATAAGGCAACGTGCGGGGAACCACGTCCAGCGTGGATCCAACGTAAATTTCTGTGACGTTACAGTAACCGCATCACAATTATAGTGCTCTTGCATTGCGCACGAGACAAATGAAATCAGCATCGAGTGAAACGATTCGAATCGACCGACCTGAACAATTCTCTGCGTCTCTCGCTCTTCCCACTGCCGCCAGCTGAGTGTTATTTGCTGCCGTGCATACGACGTTTCACCGCAGCTTCAATTCTATCACCGTTCCCCTTTTATCCCATTTTCAAACTCCTTCAAATAATTTTTGCCATAATTCTTATTACTTTCCTTCTTTTATCGCGTTTGCTTATCAATTCGCCGTAATATTTGATTATTAAATTATTTTCTATATTTAGCGTGTTTAACGTATTTAACTGAAAGTTGAATTTTAATTGTATTTATGGAATGGAAGGTTTATTCTAAGCTTACAATAAGATGCACCAATTCAAATTGTATTAATAACCAGAACTTGATAAAAGTTTGAACCTAATACAATAAAGAAACTGAACATGTTTCAGAGTGATTTCATTGTTACTTTGGGGAGAGCTGACAAAGCTTGTACCTTTGACATTGACATATATAAAAGGAATTTGAGACTAAGATTGAATAGTATCCAGTTTGTGCATTGAATAGAGCTTGAGTCGTCGCAAGAGAATAATGCGCTTGCGCCCAAGCAATGCAGGCTTTACGCTCGAACACTTTCTAGTAGTTGAAGCCCCATTGCCGCAGCGGTACCAACACTAAAGTCCTGGCTTTCCATTCGTGCTTCGGCAAGCAGGAAGCATCGAAATCGAAACGGTATTAGTTTACTATCGAAGTTTCTCTTAGCAGCCGCAACGGGAGAAGCCCTCATAATTAGGGAAATCGACTTAGCAAAGTATAATAATGATTTGTCGAAACTTCCATGCGTCTAGCTAACTTTATTTCTTGCCGAGGATCATCCTTTATTCGGACTTTCTCGGGCATAATTGAGGCGGGCCAAAGTTCCGACGAAATTTGAGACTCATTGCTTTCCTCGCGTCTTTGCATTCGGATCTCAAGTGTTTCATTGTAAACGCTTGAGGGAAGCAGCGGCGTGCAATAGATAATGGCTTTCGGGCACGAAACAATGGCAAGTTTTTCAAATGTCTTTATCATCTATCTCGCAGCATATTTGGAGAAACAAACTCGGAAAGATATCCCCGTGAAACACGGCACGCGAACCGGCCTTTCTTGCCTTATTTTTCTTCTGCAGTTGAGCTTTGTAAATCACGGGGAATTTATTAGATTCGAGATTTCCACCGTCGTGGCGCCGTTCTTGAAAATTTCTCGGTGAAAAAGTAGATGTACGTATATATATGTACAAACCTCTGAGAAACGATGGAGTTTGAAAAAAGGAAGCTGTGAAAATAGAGGAAAAGGAGTAAAAAAGGGAAGGGTAGAAAAAAGAGACCAACCGTCAAGATTCTTGCTTGCGTGAAGATAGCTGTAACCGTCTTGACCTCTTCTAGTTAAAGTTACTTTTTTGTACGAAAGTTTCTTCCTCGGAAAACTCAAAGACTTTGAAGAAACTCGATGCTCCTACGTCTTCGGGCTCAAATTATTAACTTTTTCGTCCGCACTCCGGTGCTGCTTTCTAAATGATGATTTCCGTTTTTTGCTTATGTCTCCTTAAAAACGCACTCGAGTTGTTTGAATGTTTTCACCGAAACCCGACAAGAAAATTTTCTTAACTGCATGCTCTGCATTCAACAAACGGTAAGTACTCTTTCAGCTCAAAAAATGTTTAAAATGTTTGCGAAAATCAGCTGCCGGAGAAATATAAGTATAACGAATCTAATGAATATTTCTTGGTATTTACGTTTGCTTGTTTGTCAACGTCAGCTTCCTCGCGGAAGCAAATATCATTAGTTTAAAGTGCCGAAGAGAACGCCAAATGAGATCTCCCGAGGAAGAAAATTTATTGCCTTTAAAAAGTCGGAAATGAGGTCAATCATCGCACAAGTACGCAAGACTATTAGCCGAGTAGTGAGATGATCTCGAAAGTAGCCTGCTCGCAGTCGGCGTATCTATAAATGCGCGCCTGCAAATAGCACTAGCGAGATTTATTTGAGTAAATATGTTTACCGATACGTCACGAAGCATTTTCATCGGGGCTGCCGCCGTTTATATTGCCGAGAACGGTTATGGCGCGCTGCAATGCAATAAATTATGGAGTCGAACCGGAGACACGAGCTCGCTTCGGATACCTTCCGTTCTTCCCTTCTCCGACCCACCCCCCTCTCTCACTCTCTCTCTCTCTCTCTCTCTCTCTTTCACCCGGCGCTTATAGCTTAGTACTCTCTCGTTTCGCCTCGGCGCTACGAGTCAAACTGCAATTCAAATAGAAAGTATATCTCGGATTGCCGTGAATTTTCTTCCAACGAGAAGTGCTCTCCACTGAGTTTTCATGTTTTTTTAGATCCGCCGACGCACGCAGTCTATTTTTATATAGTGCGTTCGAATTAAGCGAGATACCGCTCCTTTTATTGGCTCGTATTTCATCAATCGAGCCTTTTTATTGTATAATTTTATTTCTTTCAGAAAGTTTAATAAAATTGGATGTTAGCAGATAATAATACTGGAACTCGACCATTTCATTCTTTCTTCTTCAAATTTTATTATTTTTATACAAATTGATGCAATAACGCTCGAAGAAATATTTTACGCTTACAATTTACACAATTTATATTTCAATATCCAATAACACGGTAATACCTCAGGGGAAATTGAGTCATATATAGTATATACAAATAATAATAATAATAATAATAATAATAACAGTAATAATATACCTCTTATCTATAACAATAATAATTATTTCATATAATTATACGTGCAAAAGATTAATTTTTAATAAGTATTTCGAGTTATGTTAAAGTATTAGGAAAGTCTAAACAAATTTTTCCGTCATAAATTTAAGCAACATTAATGAAATTTGGTTTTAATTAAAGTAAAGGTATAACTCGGATAGAAATCGAAAGAAATGTTTAATACCTAAAATTAAAACTACATCATATTCTATGGCAATGTCCGAAATTAATAAAACTTTAAATAAAAAATAAAGTTTTTAAAAGCAACTACTCTTCTTACAAAGTCTTAATGAAACGTTTTTTTGAGACCTTCTCTAGCCGGTTATTAGTCGGCTAGTCGCCGATAAAAAGTTGTAATTGCTTGCCAAATTAGTCCGAGTCAATGGAAATGGTTAAATAAATGAAAGCCCGAAGCGGCGAGCTAATCAAGAACTCGGGGAGGGTGTCGCGCTGCTCTATTCCGTCACCATGGATCCGACAAAACTCTCCCCTGTGTGCACTTGTCCTGAGAAAGCTGCCGTTCACGTTTTTCCCCGGGACTCTGCAAAATACCGGCAGCGATTAAACTTTATATTGAGTCGATCGCTTGGCGAACTGCTCTTCCCCTATGAGACAGACGAGACTGATTGCGAAAGCCGGAAGAGAAAAGGATCCCTTCATTCGCCCACAGAGACAAAGCTAGAATTGCATCGGTTTTTATAGTCGCATCGATCTCCCTTTTCTCCTTTTTACCCTTTGACGAATATGGGCACCTACGGCTACGGAGATTCATTTTGAACGTGGACCTATGCCAAGCGAGGCGGCTGGCACGCTTGGAGAGCTCGACGCATTATCATGGCGAAACTTTGAGAAACTTTTTTCTTCCTCGTCCTGTACAAACTTTCTTCACCGCAGCTAATTATTTTATTCAGATTATAAGCTCAGGAGCTGGCATTTCCATTACGTGCATTACAATTTCTTGACAAAAGATTACTAATTTAATTAAAATGTGTCTAAAATATATATACGAATTTCAAAATTGCTAGCGATTCAAATACAATAGATTGCGCATAACCTCGGCATATTTTTCTTAAATTTCGGTTTTCGTTCTTAGTTATTTAATCGTTTACTATAAACTAAATATTTATCTCTCATCTTTATTTTGACAAGCAAGCTCTTAGACCTTTCCAAAGTATCTAAAACGATTAATATCATTATTACCTTGGATCACAGATCGGCGAAAAATGTTTCTATTTTTTTCACATTTCCAATGAAAATATCTATTAAGTACTTAGAAAATGGAACGGATTGCCACCAGGGCTACATATTAGTATTCTTTCTTTCTATCTTTTCTTAAATTAGAACATTGATTCCATCGGTTTGAACTAGTTTTCTGATTTTTTAAAAGCACGTTGCGCTACTTGTAAAAGATAAAATGGTAAAGCGACAAGTGAATCGTGCGCGCTTGGAAAATAGTGAAACTGCGGTGCAGAGGTAACGCTCCGTTTCCTCGTCGATACGCCGTGGCAACGCCGTGGAATTCCGCATCATTGGTCGTGACAGCGTCGCTTAAGCGACCTTCTATATCCTTCTGCTTATCGAGTATTTTATGTTTACGCTCTCTTCTCGGCTTTATTTCCCCTACTTAGTGAAATATCATCTTTACACTCCGACGCGTCTCTCGTCGCCAATGGCTTTCCTCGCGAAATAAGAGAAACTTTTTTGCAACGCAATTTCCTGGCGTAATATCGGTAACTTTAAACTTAATCAGCCTTCGGCACGTCAGCCCTTGAAAACTTTTCATTACGCTAAAAAGATGCTTTTGCTCACTTGTCGTGGGTGATCAAACGCTCGTTGAGATGCAAGGGAAGAACGAGGGGAACTTCACTCGTACAGCACTTGGCTTTTTCCGTCGTTGTTTATACGTTAATTAGCAGCACGCACGTGTTTCGTTCAACTTTTTCACTTGTACATGGCAGTTCAAGCACTTTTCTTTCAGACATGTAATAATTAACGCGTGTGCCTTGAATAGATGAGATTGGCTCTTCATTGTAATAATTAATAATTCAAATAATTTATTGGCGCAAAAAAAAATATAAACTTTGCCTTAGCCACACGATTAAGAATTATATTTATTAAAATTGCGTTATAAAAATATATAATAGAAAAATAAGTTTTTGGTTTAAATTCTTTTATTTTATCTAAAAAATTTTTTTCAAAAACGAATATATTAAAACGCGCTTTAAAAAGAAATTTTTATTTTGTTGATATGTCTTAAAATTTTTGACGTTGCTTCATATAATACAAATGTAGGAATTATAATACATGAAATATTATGGGCCCGCTCATTTTTTATGTTAAAATGAAGTTTTCATTCAATAGCCTACTCGTTGTCATAATTATTTTGAGCAAAAAGTTTCACCTGCGGTGCATCATGAATGCACGGAAAATTTTCGCGAGTACCTTAAAAAAAAAAAAAAATGTAACGAGTTTATAAAAGGCAGAAGGAAGGAAGAGAGAGCAGAGTGCAGTGAAATAGAGAAACTCCGTCGTGGTCGTTAGCAGGAAAAGGCAAGGAACACCTAGAGAAGGCTAAATGAAATTCGGTTGGACGTAAGTAGTCCTGTTATGGCTCGTTGCATCGTGGAGTGCGCGAGAAGAGGCACTTTGTCGCATCGACTTGGCCGCCTCCTCGCCGAGCAGAGGAACAAACTATAGGAGAGAGACGTACTTAAAGAAAATCAGAACCGATGGCTTGGATACAGATCGCCTGCTACAGTCCCGATAGCAAGATGCTTTTAGAGCTAATCCGCTAAAACGCAAACTAGAAATCAAGCGACGACGGCGCATCTTGGTCCTTTTCTTTGGATAAATAAAGGATTCATTACTACTGCTGAGCACGTCACATCTTACCTTACTGGAAGCTTGCTTCGAATGTCACCCCTGCTAGCAGGTAATTTTCAGAACCATTTTAGATCAAGCGGAAAGCTGTACTTCCATCGGTTGAAAAAGGAATGAGTGACAATGTTAGCTGAGAGTAACAGGCCTCTCGTTGCGTAATCTTTCAATAATTGAGCATCCTAATTGAAGTGCACATCTATCAAGACGGTGCCTGAAAATTCAATTAGCTGGATAATAAAAAAGCCGGTCTAGTAATTGGAAAGTGTTGAAAAAACTGATGGGCAGCTTCGACGTAAAAGTTATTAATGAGGTTGCTGCCGGAAGCTTCCAATAACCTAAACAGCGGCGAAAGTTATTGGGCCAAGCCTGAGTTAAATAACCAAAAACTTGGATTTTTTATTAATTATTTTCTTAAAAAATTTCATAAGGAAAATCGTGATATTTGAAATAAACGCTTTTTAAATTTTTATTTTTGTTGTACTCATATTACAAAAATTGTAGATTTAAATTTAGTGTAAAGATTTTTACAAATAGCTATTATATACATAATATTTAAATAAATTTTAAATTAATGAATTGAATTTTTAATTAAAATCTAAAAAAACTATTTGGAGCGTCTGGGTTGCCATGTTTTGCCTTACACCCTTTAGAAGTACAGTATCTTACACTTGAAGCTTGTTTCGTGTAGTTTATCCAAGGAAGAAGCAAATATTAAAAATCTATTAAACGCGATTATTTCAAAAAGCAATCGTTACCATCTTCTTTCAGGTCTTAAATTAGGCTTGTCCGCCCGCGAGATCGAAGCTGCTGGTTTGGCAGTTTTCGGAAAATATGTTTGCCGTCGCAATCTGGAGGAAGGGCTCGTCGTACTTAATGGGTATCTCGTTGCGTCGCGAATAGACGATAAGTTTATTGCCTGCACGCGTGCCATGTTATTCGAGGAAGACATCTCGAGTTTCGGAGATAGAACAAACGGGTTGTCGTGTACACGTTTACATGAGCTCTACACAGAGGCTCCGAACTGCCGTGCCGAGCGTTCCCCGGGACTTAATGAATGGGGGCGCAAGAGTGCAGGTATACACGCGCACGCAGCCGCAGAGACGAATGCGGTTCGTTGGCTACAAGATCTCGCTACCTCTCTGGCGTTCCTTATTTCATTGTTACAGGTGTTTCGCGAAGTTACTTCGGAGGACGTCAAAGACGTCGGATGCAGTGCGCCGCTCGCTGCAAGCAGATTTAATTAGGTCCGGCTATTTATGTCGAGTGGATTTTCACCTGGCGATTGATTTGCGCTTTCGCCTGCATCCACCAACTGATCGTCAACCAGTGTTTCTTCTTCTTCGAAATTTAAAAAGTTCTTTTACTGTCATATATTAACCTACGACATTCGCAACGCGAGAAACTGCGAGAAATTTCTCGGCCGACTTTTTTCCCGAAGCTTGGAGCGCTCTGCACTCGCTCGGAGCTTCCCGGGTCTGGGGGCTTACGCTCGGCGGCAGCCAATAGAAGACCCGATGACGCCACCAGCAACAGCCGCCCACCAGTGAACATCGTTCACTAGCCTTCAGCCCGCTTCAGCTGCAGAAGGAATTCCTGTCCAGACTCTCGCACAAAGCACTCCCTTAGCGCTCTTGCAGGAGTTCTTGGCCCCTCGCTCCGCGCTCCCTTTAGCGCTTGCGTACAGAGGGCTCAGGGCGACCTGAGACTTCTGAATTTCCTTCCGGCCCCTCCGGCTTTCGCGAACGCGACGCGATCCGCTAATTATTAACAATTTTAATTGTTTTTTTTAATTTTATTCAGAATTAGCCGTGCTCTACCGCGTGATCAAATTTCGAAAAGAAATTTATTTTTTTGTTTATCTCTACGATCCATATCATTTTTCCTAAAAGACTTCCCAAATTATTATAATCTCTCCGCTGAGCTAGGAGCACCTAGTTTGCAAGGTTGCTATCAAACAATGTATGTACCGTTGTTCTTAAATTAACTTTGTAATAAAAGTTTGATTGATCACATGAGAATTTTTAATCAATTAATCCCTTATTTGTCGATGTGTGTCAAAGAATTTTGGGCATAAAGTATTAAAAATTTCATAATAGGAATTTTCTCGGTAGATAATAACAATGCAATTATAATTTTAAAGTTTTCTTTTTATCAGAGGCTTATGATGGATTAAATTTTATTTTCATCATTTTTTTTCCGACACCATTCACTTTCTATATATTTCCTCCAAGTACGAGATTGCTGCAGCTTTAATCTGCATCGGATTAAGTAGATCCTTCAAAAACTGATGCATTTCATAATGTACACGGAATATAAACCATTAATTAATCATCGTAATTCTACCACGGTAAAAGGCCTTATTAGGTTCTCGAACAATTAATCGAAATGCAGATATGAATAAGAAATTTACACAGAAATTTAAATTTAAAGTACAAAATTTAAAGATAAAAAATTATTATTTCATAAGTTTGTTAGAATTTGAGACATGAAAANTGTTAAATACTTATGGCATTCAAATCGAATTATAAAAGTTATAATTAAAAAAAAAAAAAATTTTTAAATATAGGTTGAACGATATTTCTGATTTTTGCGCGATTTTTTGGTTCGAAGAAAAATTATAAATATTAACAATGGACAACTTTACTTATTTTTACTCATTTAGATTCCGTTAGAGAGTGCACCTGAAAGTATAAGGTACATTAATTTCAATTCATTAATTTCTCTGTTACAGACAAGGAAATTTTGATTCAAAAACATGTTAAAAATCAACGATATTCTTACAGTTAATCATTGTTATTTAATTTACGTAATATTTTTATTTTTATTTTGCAATATTGTTAAAAGGAATTTGGTATTTGGTTTCCCTGCACTTTTTAGATAATACTGTCAAAATATTGTTTTATTCTTCCTTGGTAATGTAAAATATATGAAAATAAATTTACGTAAATAAATATATTTACTGATTAAATGGCTCCTCGCCAATGCTATATGCAAAATAATAAATAATATTTATTTCAAACGAAAAATTAGAACAAAAACATCCACCTTTTTCTTATTTATGTCGCAGCTTAAAATTTTTAGCACCTAAGAACATTTCCATCCTGGGTTAAAAGCGACTCCTACCACCGAAATGCGTTAAACGAACGCTATTAGCGGACTCGAGTCGCACTATTACCCTTATATGGGCGAACGGCCATAAATTCAGTGAGCAGCTAACTTGATTCCTCGCAAAACCGCACAGTTGGCCATAGATAGATGCGTGGAGGTTCTGCTGGATGATAGGATATGGTGCGACGTTTGGAAATTGCACGAAATTCTGCATCGTAAATATCGAGGCCAAAGGAAGGTCCGAAATTAATTCAAAGCACTTCCTTTATAATATGCAAATGTTTTTGTTTTATGCATAAGGGACGGTGATCTTTTTTTAATGAGCTATGAGCACGAACGAACAAGATTTTACGTGCATTTATAAAAAAAATCCCTGTTTACAAAAGCCTGTCAAGCAAAGCACTTATATATATAAAGAGAGAGAGAGAGAGAGAGAGAGAGAGAGAGAGAGAGAATTTGAATTTGAATTTGAATTGAAAAGTTTATTAAAGGACTAAGGACTCGGGGTCCTCAATAGTCCGTGCCATTCAATTATAAATACATAGAAAATTGCAATACAAAGACCGCTGAACGCGATTGGCAACAACAAAAACGGCGCATCGAAGTGACTTAAGATTAAACTTATAACTAAAGAAACTACAGTAAGTTTATTAAAAAAATAGAAAAACAAAAGTTGGTCAAAACAGTAAAAAAACAGATTAGAAAACTAAACTAGAGCCTTGAGTAAGTGAGCGCGCAGAACTGATTTAAAACAGGGCCTGTTATAACAATGTCGCACCGCGTCAGGCAGCTCGTTCCACAAGCGGGCTACTCCTACATAGAACGAGCGCATT
>UCOL01003815.1:0-17155 GCA_900474335.1 Ormyrus nitidulus
ATCATGTAAGTCTTTAACGCATCAGTAACGTTAAATTTTAGCCAATCTGGTCTCATTTTCCACGAGAATCAACCAATAACAATCGTTTTATTCACGCTTCAACTTTCCGTCATCACTTTTTTAAGAGAGGATATTTTATAACAGAATATAACAGAGTGTAAAAGTGCTTAATTAAACAAAAAATTTAATACAGTCAGAATCTTCCCTTCATAAACGAAGAACCTTAACGCTGGTTTTTGCCGTTATTTCAACCGGAATAAAATGAAATTCTTTTTAAAAAGCTTGCATCTTCCGCCATAATGAGTGATTCTCCGAAAAAAGAGCGATCCGATTACACTCCTCGTGCGATATATCTTCCCCGCCGGGGGATGTGCGCGGTGCCAAGAAACACACGGCTCCAGACGAATAATGGGACAAAGCGCGTAGGATATATAGAGCCACGCGCGCGGACTGTTACGCGAAGAAAGAAGAAAAAAGCGCCTTCGCAAACTTCGCGGAAATTGCCCAATGAAAATGTACCCGGAGAGGCAAGTTTGAAATTCATACGGATGTATGAAAAGTCGTGACGCCGCACGCGGGAAGGCAAAAATTTGACGTCAGAGAGAGAGGGAGAGAGAGAGAGAGAGAGAGAGAGAGAGAGAGAGAGAGAGAGAGATATATAAGATGCTTTGAGGGAAGAAGGAATCGTGGAGAAGTTCTATTTTACTTGTGTGGCTTTAAAAGCAAGCGAGCGTTGCGAGTTCCGTTCGGGTGAAACCCTACGTATTTTTTTAATTATCTGATTTGAAGGTATAAGTCTTTCCTTAATAAGCAGAAATAGTGTAATAATTTTTACTTGTAACAAATGCTTTGTATATTTCTTGTTTAATTAATCTTATTCCGAAAATAGATTTGGTTCCGAACATAATTAATGAATGCCCGATAAAATGTAAAAAATATCGTTTCATGCTCGGTAGTTAATTGAAAATTCATCGGATTCACAATAATTTATAATTTCAAATTACATTTCTAAGCCTTAATTTTAACCCGATTTATCGTTACTCTGCAGAGGTAAAAAAAACAAATACAAACAGCTTAATCTATTTCTCGAAGCAAAATAAATCAATGTAATCTACGGAGTTTAAGACAAGCGTCGCTACGCCAGATGCATTTCCGTGGACTTTGGAGTTTCACTGCCAGCTTGGCTTATCGGGGGGGAAAAATGTTGAACGGGTGAAAAGCGTCGCCAGTCGTTTTATTTTTGTTTTTAGTGGTTAGAAAGTTTCGCTGTAAGCTTTCTCGAAACTCTTGTGGTGCACTTTATCCTGAGAAATACGCAGCATTTTTCGTGCGTCTACAGAGATCATTAGTTTTGAAATCATTTGGTAATACGTAAAACAACGTACGATAAAAGAAATAGCTTATTTATTTTTAAATTCAAATTTATATTGTACAAATCTGAAGTTATTTATTATTAACAGCAAAATCAATGAAATTGAATTTCTTTCCTGCATCAGTAACCCACCGTAAAAGTATGATTCTAAGAACAAAAGGAGCCCATGATTGTGGAGGTTGCAAGAAATTCGATTAGAGTGAACTGTTTTTAGAGCTTTCTTATTTTCCCTATTTAAGACTAATACAGTGTTTACATGCATAAACTTCTGTTAGTAATATTATCAAATTTCCATAAGAAAAGTAAACAAAAAATATACAAGTTATATAGCAACTAATTGAGGAGTTAGTAAAAGAATTTGAGATGTTTACTTGCATTATAAAATTTATTCAGCTCACGAACCCAATTTGCTGATACCCGAACGAACCTCCATTGAGAGAAATAGTGGACACTCGGCCGGACGACCCGCCCTTTTTAAACCCGAAGCGCCCTGCTCGCCCGACTGTTTCTCTTTTGTTGTCTAGCTTCGCAATACATATTTCGGGATTATTTTCTTGGCGCTCGGATTTATTTTGTTTATTATTTGTTTAAAGGGCGAAGGCGTGCTCAGTGATATAATAGGTGCCGCGCAATTTTCAGAGCACGTTCCTGCTTCGTTTTAAAGTCTTTCGCGTTAAAAGCTGTTATATATTGCCCTTGTAATAAGACTTTTATTGAACAATTTAAACAATCGAGGCTTTAACGATTAAATTTATTACCAACTGTCTGAAAAGTAATCGATCGTTGAGCCAAATTATTTAAAATTATTTTTATGAACAGCTGTAAATGTAAATATAAACATTTATCATTTATTGACAATTGTAGAATTTCTTAATGCTTAATACAATTATTAAAACAACTATTTTGAAAAAATATTTTCTTCAACGAATAGCGCATTTTTATAAAAATAAATCATGACATGAATACAAATACGATGCCTCATCCTTGAAATGGAAATTTTACTGCAGGACGTGGACATTAAACCTACTTTAACTTTAAAAAAAAGTAAATTCCCATTTTAGGGCCTCATAAATTTTCTGAAAAAAAAAATGCCTCGACCCAGCGAGCGGCGTGACAAATAGTTGCAGCACATGTAAACAGAAAATTAGCGAAAATTTCGCATTTTATTTCTCAATCCAACTATACATTAAAAATTAAACGCACTAAAAGCTCCTCTTAAAACTAAAGCTCGCTCAAAGAAGTCAACGAAGAAAAGGCCGTCCAAACAGCATCCTCCTCCAGAGAGCATTGCGGACTCCGATCCTTCCTCGGGTCCGCCCTTATCGAGCTTGTTATCGAATGATTCCTCTTTTGTTCGCGTGCCAAGGTCCACCGTCGAGATGCCCCGCGGCAGTTGCAGCTAAATGTTGAACCGCCTAGCCACTGGTGCCATTGCGCATAGACACTTGATCGTCCCAAGAGCTTAGCCTAGCAAAATAATGAGGGATGCCGTGCGCAGCGCCAACAAGGCGTTATCGGGACACGGCTCCGGGACAACACGTTGCCATGTGCGCGCACACGCCTTTCGAGACTCCCACAAGGAATAAGAGAGAGGAGGCCGCCCGGCGCTGTTCGCTGTCATTACCTAATGGCGAGTTAGCTTGTAAACTGAGGCTTTCGATTGATTATCTGCGATTGAATGTGCGTAAGTCGGTAATGCCATTCAGCTGGACGATTATCGGGCTTTGCGAAAGCTGATTAAAATTTCAAGATTCAAGGCCGAGGAGGGGGCACAATTAGGGACGAAATTCTTACGGAATTAAGGGAGATTTACCTATTTTAATAAAGTTATTTTTAATAAAACTTCTTTCTTCATTTTCATTGTACAAAAAGTCATAAATTAAATAGTGGAATGAGCGAACAGCTCTTACGAAAACAATCTCTTTTATTTACAAATGCCCGCAGATGGAAAAATTTATTGATAGATTATAAAAAACTTTTACCGATCGGTGAGTAAGAAAGTAAATATCTTTAGAAAAGGACTGCAAACATTTTAGTCATATATAAAAATAGATAGACCGTTGTCCGATTAGTTTCAGTGAACTGAAGTTATTAATTTAGAAAATACTTATGCTTTCTCTCTACTTGACTGAGTTTCTCTTTTCATAACAGCCGAAAGAAAAGGAAACTTTTGCATTTTTTATCCTTGAGGATGAAACGAACTTTTAAACTTTTAACTTCTCAAGTGTTCATCATTGTGCCCTTTCATTCGTATAACAGATAGATGAATTGCCAATTATTTTAGTAGTCTGACTATTTTTTATGCATTGAAAGAATTAATATTATTTTATAATAAATAGAAAAACTTATTCTTAATAACCTTTTAGAATCATTATGCAAAATTTGAGACTGATTATTAATTCTCACATAATTTATTTTAAGTACTTTGTTCATTATCCTCGAGTAAAAAATCGTCACATTCTTCTTCCCTAATCTTAAATTTTTTTTATATTTTTCAAAACGATAATTAAGCTGAAAAGTGTTTACAAACGCGTTAAAAAAAGCTGTATTACTTCACGCTTTTAATAACTGCACGTCAACAACGTTCTAATTTTGTTTCAAAGCATGTAAAAAATTCGCACGAAAGCTTGTGCGACTGCATCCTGTTTTTCGCTGCGCTTTGGACGCAAATTTTTTTCCATCCATCGCTTTTAATGCACCGCCGTCGCTGCTGATGCGATTCATTAATCCCCGTTTCGAGAGATTTCACGTCAGAGCCCTGACAGGAGCGGGGACTCGCTTTCCAACCCTCTCGTGCATTATAGATTATCTAGTGCATTGTTGCGGCGTCGAAAATGCTTATTTAAGAGGGATAGGATACTTTGGTTAGTGAAAACAAAGGTTTTTTTTTTATTCAATTTTCGTCTTTATTACGTCTAATGCAAGTATAAAATTATTCATATATTTGTTGATGGAACATTTTTACAGTTTTCAATTTAAAGTAAAGTATTATCCGAGGATAATATCTGAGGAAACCTCAAATTCTACTTAAATTATTTATAAGTCATTTTTAAGTTAGTTTATTAAGTGATATTGTTCCACGAGCTTCTTAAGTCCCTCTACAGCCTCTTTGAATTCTTTAGGATCTGCTTTCTCGTCGCTATTTTGGTCCATTTTATCGAGGGCATCATTGAGCAAATTTTCAAAAGCCTCGCTTACCTGAAAATAAGTGAAAAGATAAATAAATGTTCTCGTTTATTAAAGAAAATTCTTTTTTTTAATAAAATAAGCATTAAATCGTACTTTCTCCAATTGAGCTTCGATGATCTTCTTAACTTCTTCATCTTCAACATTGACCTATAAAAATAGCACAGCATTAGAAATTCATTGCAATATAAAAATTATGAAAAGAAAAGCTATCTAAAATTGTTTCCTCTACCTCGTTGTCGTCGTCGTAAATGTGCTGCAAAATCTCGACGAGGTCTGTCACGGCTTGCTTGTACTCTTCGGTGTTCAGTCTTTGTCCAATTTTTTTGAATTCGTGATTGAGGGACTCTGCGATAGCTCCAAAGATCTGCCGCACAAAATTTAAGAAAATTGTTATTATTCGTACAGGTTAAATTTAATGGTACATTTAATTTTAAATGTTTACCTTTTCAAAAAGAGGTCCAAAAATGGATTCAAAAATGCTTTCGAAGGCACCTTTAATGCCGGTTTCCTGATATTAAAAGACATTTGTTTAGATAATATTAGTCTCGTTTTACGTGTTTATTGCAAATAATTTGTACTTTTATGTAACAAAATTTATGCCTGATTGTAAGATTCTTATATTGAAATCAAAGAAAAACTTAATAGAAGAATATTCAAAATTTGTTTTTAATAGACATAGAAAATCAAAGTTATTTTCATGTAGTTAATATATAAATACTAATAAAACAACTGCAAATACGTTCCGAAGATGCGATTACATAATATATTATTTTTTCAAATATATTTTCACTTACCTTGTTGATTCTGTGGAAACTGCTCAATTCGACATTTCGGTCAACGGGGGAAGCCTAAAAATTAATGTTATATGTATATTTGTTGCGTAATAAGTCGTACAATAAATTTGTATATATCGCTTTATAATAAATAATTGTTTATTAAAAGCAGAATAAAACTTACGAAAACAACAGCACATCCGACAAGGACGAAGAAGAAAATTTTGGACATCATTGTGGTGGGTGTGGAGGGTACAAAAAAACTTTGAAGTTTTTGTGTACGAATGCAAAAGTCAAGTTGAACTTGCCGTTTTCTGGGAGTGTAAGGGTATTTATAGGAGGTAAAATTTTTATCTTGTACATGTCAATATTAATTTGCATTGAAGCATCCAATTGGAAATCTACACTTGCTTTTTTACACATGACTAGAGCTCTAATTATTCTAAAGAATGATACAATTGATTGGTATTGAAGATCTCTTCTTTGTATTTTTCCCGACTGTTATGTTTACATATTTAGACATTGATATTAGTCAAGGAATATGTATCCCAGACTAAAAATTTCTGTAATTATGCATTTAAAACAATACATTGAATCAAAGAACTTTTATCGCGAGATAAACAAACATAATTACAAAGATTATTAATTTGCCAAATAATGTTTTTAAAACTCTGTAATTTATCAGAATTCGTTATGTAATGTATAAACATTTCTTAACATTATCCAGTATAATCTTTCATCAACGTGTTCTAGAAAAGTTTGAGGATAATTCGCCGACAATATCGTTACAAAATTTGAAGTATTCTTAAAAAGATACAAATTAATAATAATTGAAATTTATACAAACCCTTTCTAGATAATTAAATATTAAAAGAAAGTCTGCTGTATACATTTCAATATTTTAATAATTTAAAATTGATAAGCTCTTTTTATTAAACTGCAGTTTCTCATTACGTCAAAACATTTTATCGCATCGGAAGCATTTTTCGAATTTCTTCCCAGAGCGCATTACGGGGCAAAAACGGATATACCGGAGAGACTGCAATTTCTACGCGCCCACGCATCGAATTCTGAGCGCAATCCAGAGTGGAAAACAACAACTGCTCCTGAAAACTCCTTGGGAGGACGGACGTGCTGTACAGTCGGATCAAGCCGTACTCTTTTTCCGCTAATATCACCGTTTCGAATCAAACATAATTTCCGTCCTCGAGCTCTAACCACGTACACGCTACATTTTTCTAAAAATAAGCATCGTTCGAAATAATCTACTTGAAAATATTTAGAGAGGGAATGAGGGAAATAACATTTTAAACTTTAATTTTATGGATTACTCTTTTAAATCTTTTGCAATAGGTATCTTGAATTAATGGCTAGTGAAACCAATCACAATTTATAGTAGCGACAATAATTAACATTTAAAAGGTAACTTTATTTTTAATACTAAATAATGAGAGGAAAAGCTAGTTCTTATAAAAATTATTCAAGTTAACAGATAATAGTTTTTTGAATAAATTATGTTTTATTAAAAATAAAAACAAATTTTTATTAAAAAACGTAATTGCAAATTGTAACAAATTATATTACTTTTTTAAGATTAAGGAAAGCTTTAATTTCATAGTGTAAGCGTAAAACAATTAATCTTTTCATATTAGGAATATATGTACATAATTATGTAATCATGATTGAAAATAATGGAAAATTATGGAATTCTTTTCAAATAGTTTAATAAACAGACTGCAGAGATTAAAGCAAACGCGTATTTGCTTTAATTTCTGATGAAAGTATCAAATAATCAAAATCAAAACACTTGCAAGAAAAACAGGGATCACTTATCTCGTTACTTATCCAAATGACATATAGTATTATACAATCAAATTTAAATTTCAAATTATAAATTTCTGAATCACCTTACATATAAACAGTAATCTGATTTAAATATTTTATATCACAGCAAGAGGTATAATAAAAGTCATTAACACAAGAAATTATCAAAAGCCAAGTCTCTCCAATTCAAAAGAAAGTTCGTTTTCTATAAATATCTGAGCCATTATTCGTATTTGATATCCGAAATGAAATTTTTCCACATGATGGAGAATAGCATTTTCTATTGTATTTTTAAAAATAATGCAAATAAAAAGTATTCAAAAACTGCAGCCGCAATTAAGTCGCACACTGCGACTGTGAAATATGATATTTTTAACATTTCCTCCTAGCATCCAACGAGATTAAATGCGCGAACGATGAAAGCGTTTGCCGTGACGTGTAATTGCAACGTATAAAGAAAAGACGAAATAACTCAAGAAGAAGAAGACATAAATGTCGACGCCTCCTTCTCGCGTGTTTGCAGCTGTCCGACTCTCGTAAAGTAAACGCTTTGAGAACTGCAGGCAAATACTTAACTCTGCCTATATTTCGTTCCATTTTGCATTTCTTAAATAGAAAAGTCTTTTTTAGAAGTTATATTCCGGAACTGTGTTTTTTTAAAATAATTTAATTATTTACTTAAATAGTATAGAAAGAATATAACAATTTTTATGAAGTAATTGCGTTTATATTCTAAATTTTTCAAATTAATTTTAGAATATAAAACGTGATTGAAAATATACCTAAACGTTAATTTGATGAAATAATACATTATAATTATCTATATTGCAAAATAATTCAAAATATCCCAAATTCTTTCTTCAAAATACCTATCAGATCCATCTAGGAAATGGATGCAGGACTCGCAAAGGGGTTGAACTTTCATTTTATCGTTTCCAGCGATAAAGGCCTGGAAATAATTTTTTTTATCGATTGAACTGTGGTGTCTACTTTACCGACATTTGGTAATAAGTAATCAATATTTTAGTTCTAAATTGTAACACCTGTTTACATTTTGTAGCGCTGTAGATTGCGCTCCCGGTTCCAAACATAACCTTTGCAATTGCAGTTTGTGCTTCAAACGATTTAGGCGAAAGTCCGTTAGTTTATGCATCATTTATTGTTTGAAAGGTGTGCATCATATCAAACAAGTATTTATTCACAATAATTAATTTTTTTTCAAGTCCTAATGAATATTAATTAATAAGGATTTTTTGCTTTGCAGGTGACTGCATCTTCTAATTACAATGTCTAAAAGAAAATTAGATGAGTTTTTAGAAACAGAAACTATTGTAAAACCTACTTTTAAAAATTCTTTGGATTCTGATGAAGAAGATGATGAAGCAAAAGAAGAAAACTATGATGTCATGCATGAAAAGGACATTGAAGGCAAGTAGATTAATGCTTCAGTTTTTCAAAAACTATTTATGAGGTTTCTACTTGAATAAAAATCTTGTGAAAAATTGTATCATATTTATTACTTGTTCTTTGCTTCTTTGGTTGAAATTATTTTTTACATATTGCTTTTTTCCTTAGCGAAGGAATAAAATTTGATGTCTTTTTTATATTTAGGTGTCGAAGATGGTCCATCAGCACCAGAAACAAATGTTGGATTTACTGCATTTAATATGAAAGAAGAATTAGAGGAAGGACATTTTGATAAAGAAGGGCATTATCATTGGAAAAAAGAAAAAGAAATACGAGATAATTGGCTAGATAATATTGATTGGCTTAAGGTGCCTTAAAATGATTTTCTTCGAATATGAAACTTTTCACTCTAATTTTTTATATTGCCTTCAATACAATTAATATAAATTAATTTAAATAGATAAAATCTAAAGATGGAGAAGCATCAGGAGAGAATTCGAAAAAAGATAACGAATCAGACAGCGAAGATGATGCAGATTTTATGTTTGATCCAATGACACTGTATAAACAAATACTGGAATTTCTTAAACCTGGAGAAACTGTTTCAAGAGCTTTATGTCGAATGGGTAAATATTTATTAGAATTTTCTTTCTATTTAAATGAATTTGAATAGACAAACCAAGTTAAATGTTTTTTTTTTATTTTAGGAAAAGGAAAGAAAAAATTAACAACTGCTGAGAGATGGAAATTGAAAAAAGATCCCAATGCAGCGAAAGCTGCAGATGAAAATTCTGAAAATATAATAAAATTAACAGAAATTGCAAATGAATTATTAACTCGAACAGGGAACATGGACATATACCAAGAAACTTATGAACAAATTCAAAAGAAACTCTCACTTGCTAATAAACATTCAACAAAGGTAGAAGCAGAATCAGATATGTTTGCTGATGATTTTGACCCACAAGCAAAATACGATAAATCGGACGATAAAACAGAAGGTAAATTAAATTTATTAAAATTAATTTATTAAAAATTTAATTTTTAGAAAAAAAAAGAAAATATAATAAAATTAAATGATATTTATTTAGAATCAGAAAAAGTAGAAGTTAAAAGTGAGGAGCCAGCAAGTGGAGAAGTATTGTGGGAACTAAAATGGTCACAAGAAGAAAGTGCGAAAATCCATGGACCGCATACAAGTGATCAGATGCACACGTGGTCAAAAGAAGGATATTTTAAGAAAGGAGCGTGGGTTCGAAAAACAGGACAAGACGGGGAATTTTATAATGCCTCCCGTATTGATTTTGAATTGTACATATGATTATTGATGACATTGTGAAAAGCATTAGTAATGAATCTTACGATATTTGTAAAAAAAAAGTTTATTTACTTTTCATTGGTACAAAAGTTCTTTACAAACTATAAATAGCTTATACAAAATAAAATAGAATAAATTAATTTTTTAACACTACACGTGTTAGACGGCATTTCACCTTTTGTTATCTTTAAAATTTACATTACTCTTTCTTTTTATTCTTTTTCGTTTATGCTTAAACGAATTTTGTACTAATACTTTTTGAAGACTAGGATAAAAATTTGTGATGTCAAGCAAACTTCTCCCACCATCTCCATATTTGTGCCAATCACTTTCATAACTTTCTTGATTGGCCTGATCCCATGGAATTGGTGTCGGATATCCTGCGAATTATTAAAATTAATATCATTGTACGAAAACAATAAACTATACACAAAAGATATTAACATATGATGCTATGTATTTATTTCTAGATATAACTAATATAATGTATCATTCGTTGATCCAACTGTTATCGCTCTATATATTATCGAGGCCCCTATTATAAATGTGATAAAAATTAAAGATCTGTTAATAAAATTTTTAAGAATAAAATAAATTAATTTTAAATACTTCAAGGCTTGTACGAATTCTTCCATTAGACAAATTTAATGAATCTTATTCTTTTTAATTTTGAAAATAATTATTTTCTTTTTATAAGACTCTTTTCTCAAAAGAAGCTAATATTTCGATGTAAAACTTAATTAAGAACTTAACAGAATACAGCTGTAATACCAGAGAGCACTGGAATCGAGCTAAAAGAAAATAGTCAAACACAAGAAAGCACGAGTTCCCCGAATAGGAGGGTGAATCTGCGAAGCGTCACGGAGCGAAAGGGCTGCTCCGTAGCTGCGGCGGGGTGAGAATTCGGGCCGGGCTTTATATTCGTCGTCGAGGCGCAGAAGCAATTGTCCGGGCAGACTCACCGTATCCATAAAGCGGCTCGTGAACGACGCTGTGATAGGGCTCCGGGTACTGGGGCGGTTGCTGCGGCGGCGGCGGCGGCGGCGCGAAGTAGTTGCTCCCCTTGTGGAATAAGCCGGCCGGATCGGGCAGCCCTGCCGCCCCGAGTAGGTACTTAATCGTGAAGACGACCACGGCGACGATCGCCGCGACTACCAGCACGATCTTGATCTTGATCAGCACGACGGCGGCCAGGCTCTTCAGTCCTCCCATAACTGCGAAACAGCCAGACCGAGTGGCTCCACTGTATATATATTCCTTTTCGCGTAGGTAAGCACGTGCGAGGGAGAGAGAGAGAGAGAGACGCAGGGTGGAAGTGCTCCGAGAGGTATAAGCGGATTTTACATCGGCCATATTTCCGAAAGGGGTTTGATATGGTTGGGACAAGGCAAGCATTCAAAGTGAAAGATCTGCGGAATGAGAAGCGCCTGAGGTTTGCTCGAGGAAAATGTTATTTACGGTTAAAAACGCTGCAATGTGTTAAATTATTTTGATGACAAGCTTTCAATACTTTACTTTATGATTAATTTAAACCACGGGAGTTACTCGGTATACGTATGTCCTTTTGTAATAATTAGTAATTCAAATAATATTCGCATTAAAATTTCATACGGAGAATAGCAGTTGAAATATAATAAATATTCGATGTTTTGTTACAAATTTCATCAAAAAGAACAAAGGAAGAGAATTCGTCATTATGAATTATATACGTTTTCACTGCAGTTGAACGAGGAAAATAATTACTTTGAACATCAATAAAGGGAATTTTTGAAAAATATAATACGAATTTCAATTTACAGCGTGGTTCTTTCGAATTTAAATAAAAAATATTTTTTTTTTATTAATTTTGTACTATTAATGCTGTGTGCGTGCTTAAGAAAGAGACAGCAAGCTGAAAAGAAAATAGAAAGAAAATGTTTCTTATAAAAGTTGAGAGCAATCTGCTCACTCGCTCGTTACAGGCACCTATACAAAATTCGCTTCAAAAAGCTCACCCAAACTATTTTTACCCAAATTTAGACAAAACTCTTTTTTCTTTACCCGTATCATCCCGGAAACGCGGCGAAACGAAAAACTAAACCTCCATTCGCGCTAATTTAATTTTCCCGGAAAAAAAATACCGCAGTTCTTGAAAATTATCGCGAACTACATTCCCCCCCCGGCAGTGCATTCAAACATTTCAAGATCGTTTCCCGCCGTGGAAAGGAGGATCAGCGAGAGCGAGGAGGAACGCTTCGCGCGCGCCGTGACCGATGCATGAATGACGATGAATGAAACGGGCGAATGATGCGCGAGCGCCAAGCTGGATGGCTTGATGCGCCGCGGGTGAAGCGACGAGCGCGCCGAGCTCCTCTGCACAGAGAGAAAGCAGAAGCTCAGGGAGATAATGCGCTTTTTCTCTTGAATACATTGTGAGAGAGAATATCTAGTGCCAGTCTGACTGTTTGAAGATCTCCGCGATCGTTTGCGAGATTACGTTCGAGTTGTTGGGCTTGATAAGCGTGCTTTTTCAGAGAATTTAAACGCCCGTTTTCAAGTTCAGCGTTCGATATTAAATTTACAATTTTTTTTGCTGATTATTAATTGGTGGTTGTATATTTTTTAAAACACTTCTCCGAAAAATTCGAGACAATTAAAAATTTGAATATAGATATTCGTAAAATATTTGTTGAAATGAAGTATATATTTTATTTCAGTTGATTAGAGAATAAAAATACTGCTTTGATAAATTTTTATGCATGGAATACGTGTGAATAAAAATTTATCGATTTCAAAAGAATTCGTTTAATATTTTCTTTCAATTTGAAAGTAATAGAAACGTAAATCGAAGTAAATATCGTTACTGGAATACATATTAAATAAACCTTCTTCAATATTTAAAAATACGAATGGTGAAATTTAAAAAAAATATTAAAAAATGGAATGTGCACGTTTCCAAAATGTAACGAGATTACGGTAGTTCGAAAGAGGCTGCATATTTTCTAAAGAATGCATTCTTTTATCGGCGTAACGCGTAAAAAACCAAGTGCCCATTTCGCGAATGCAGTGGCATCTCAGCAAAAGCAAACCAAAAACAATCAAACAAAGTATAAATGTTCTCCCTTACATTCGTCGAAGCACGAATCAATTTAACCATCGGAACAATTCGGAAGCGGCGCGCGATCTTCGATATTTTGGGCAGCTTCTCTCAATCTGCGAAGACTGCAAGCCAGAACGGAATTGCTGACAAAACACGAGCTAAAAACCTCCGCGGACTCCTACATGAAAAGAAAAAAAAAAAAGGAAAAAACGCCAGCGAGAAACCACGCATCATCAACGTCGACTGAAACCTAAAGCAAATAGAACTTACAGCCTAAAAATTTGTAAAGAAATAAAGCAGCGAAAAGAGCGAGTTCCCTCGCGATAAACAGAGAAAATCAGATAGAGAAGTATAAATAGAAGGAGTCGAAGCGAGAGATAGAGGGAGGTGAGAGAGGGAGAGAGAGAGAGAGAGAGGGAGAGGAAAAGCGCGGAGCGAGAGGAAGACGGGACGAGGCGGAGCCGGCCGGTAAAGGGTAGTATGCTAATGCAATTATGGAAATCGCGGTATGGAAAGCGGACGGGAGAGAGACGAGCTTCCCTTCCGTACGCCAGACAGAGAAAGAAGAGGACGCAACTGCGCGCACGCTCGTGGATCTATACGTGTATGGAGAGCGAACGGCAACTCCTCTCTCTCCCTCTCTCCCTCCCTCTCTCGGATAAAACAGCTGTGTAAGTTGGCGTGTTACGATAATCGTGAATATGTAATTACGGGAGAGGACGTGCGGATAAAGATAAACGCTGCTGAAGCTGCTTTTCCTCGCTGAAAAACAGGCGACCGATTTTTTTACTCCTTTTTTATCCTGCGTATATTTATATATATATATATATGTGTATATAGCGGGTTGCCTTTTTTCACCGCGTGCAGCCGGGCTTTTGGAAGTTGCGGCTCTCTTTTTTTTTCGCTTTGACTTTTTATCCCCCCGTGGAGAGCATTAATTGAGATCCATTTCCAATTTGGCATTTTTCTCTTCCCCCCCCCCCCTCGATCATTCAGCCGCGGCGCTCTTTATTTTTTTAATTGACTTTTTTTTTTATTAATATTTTCAGTTCTGTTTGCTCTTTCGCGAACGAGAGCACGGCTCGTGCCTCTTCTTTATTGTATATCAATCGCGCGACGGGTATCGAGAGAGAGTCAGCTTTGGAAACAAATTTGATCGCGTGTATATCGCCGGTTATACCCTTACCAAGTTATTGGAATAGTTGCGGATTAAAATTGATTTCGGAATTTTGGAATTCGAGCTGGCCCGCGGAGCGAGCTTTTAGAAAGTTATCAGTAAACGCGATTACCGCGGCGATAACTTTTGAGTGCAAATTTCAGAAATGAATGCACGATAAATATTCATGGATTTGCGATGCCGAAGGAATGATTGCCGGCAGGAGCGACGTATTAAGTTTCAGCGCGCTTTTTACTTCCTGTTTTTTTTTTATAATTTAATACGCGGAAAAGCGACAGTTTAATTGGCATTGTAAAACTGACGAGACTAACGCTTCTCTCCCAAGCTCAGATTTCCCGAGTAAACGAGTTGTAGAAAGTTAAGGACAGTTTAACACTTCTCAGCTAACAGTCTCGATTCACGGCCACTTTTTCTTCAAACAACTCAACAAGATCTTAACCCACATATCCCGCGACCGGCGCCGTAAATTCACCAAGCAGTCTCCCGATCATCGATAACCATCGATCGTTCATCCACCAACAATTAACCGCTAAAAAAAAATCAGTCCGCGGTAGTTTATTTCCGGGCGCAAATAAAATATTCCTCGCGCGAGTCCACGCGCGATATCCGTGGCGATATCTGCGCGCGGGAGGGATCGTGGCCCTCGGAGTCAGGAATTTCCGGAGATATTGACCTCTCCGTCGTCGGTCGAGCGAAAATCGATCGGCTACTAAGGCTCTCCCGCGGCAGTCCGTCGAGCATCGGAGCTGAGCTAACGCGACTGCAGCGGGTCCCCGCCGCCTCGCGAAATCACCCGGGCGAGAGAGTTGAGGAGCGAGAGAGAGAGAGAGAGGTACGTTTCATTCGCCGGATGCGTCGGCGATTTCTGCGCGGATTGCGCCGGTGAGCTATGAATACGTCACGGGGACGCTGGATTATTCGAGAGAGGGAGAGAGATTGATCCCGGGTAAAGAGGGATCGCCCAAGTTTGAGCAGATCTCTTTCGAGAGATTGACGAGCGCTTTTATGCGAGCTTTTAAAAGTGGTGGTAATTGTTGACTTATTAGTATTTTAATTGGTGTACAGGCTGTGAATTCATGGTAATTAATGGCATTCATTTCTGAAAATTTTTATTTCAATGCATTTCAATGTTTTGAAATTCTATTAAACTCTCAACTAGTTAAGTAAGTAATCCCGCTTTTCAATTCCAAAGATGTGAACTTTGATTTACTCTCTCTCTCTCTCCCTCTTTCTCTCTCACGGTCTACAGATGAATGAAACTTGCATTGAGCGAATATAATCGATTGCAGCTATATACGAACCCTCGGAAAAGAGCTAATTATATACTACAAAAGCAGCGCCTAATAATTTCGTATAGTTAACTCATCGTTAATTACTTGAAATCTAAATGGAATCCCGCAATTTTTTTCCAATAATTTCTAGTCCTCTAATTCTTCATGCTCCGCGACTGCAACGACGACGTCGCGGAGCAGCGATCAATTATTTATCGATCGCTTAATCTCGAGCGCAAGTAAGTCATTCGCGATCCGCCGCGGAGCGTATATATAATCCCCGCGTATCAGGGAGCCGAGCTCGTTATTCCACAACCGGTCCTTATCGTTGCGAACGAATCTCCAGCAGCTCGCCGCGGCATCGCGATATCGCGCGCGACACGTCGAAAGATAATCCCGCGCCGATAGAGCGTGCAACTTCCCCGCAGCCCGGCGGCTCGACTCGTCGCGCACAATATATACGTATATATCTACTTACAAAGTAACAGGTGATGCTTGTGGTGTTTGCGCTCGGCCGCGCGCGACTCATTTCCTTCGTCCGCGCCGTCGGGCACTGCGACGTCGCCGTCGCCCAGGACGGGACAAATCATCAGCGGCAGCAGCAGCGGCAGCAGGAACGCGAGTACGAGGCGCGGAAGCGCGAGGCGCGAGGCGCTGACGCCGCGGCTCTTCATTCTCATTTCCGGGGGCCGACCGCCGCGAGAGGAGCCTTTATACCCTCGGGGGGAAGCCCCGACAGTAGGCGAGCGAGCCGCGCGAGTTTACGAGCCAACGGTGCACTTGTTTAGCGCCGGTGAAAACCGACGGCAAATAGAGAGAGAGAGAGAGCGACGAACAGAGATGAGGAATATTTTTCTTTTTTTTTTTACGGAGGCTAAGCGCGAGGAGGATGCTGCTGCTGCTGCTGCTGCTGACGCTGCTCTCGTTTTGAGGATGAAAATGAAAATTTCAGTGAAAATAGAAAACGGGGTAGTGTAGCGCGAGAGAAGTGAAAGCGAGGATCGCTTTCGGATTAAATTGGATAAATGGTTTTTCAGCGGTGCGTCAACTGTGAATTAGAAATCAGATTTAAATCTGTTTTATGTTACATGCGGGTAGGTTTCGTTGTAATTTCAAGTTTTACGAGTAGGAAATTCGAGCAGCTATTGGCGCAAGAATCAAAAAAGTTGCTTTTAGATTTGAAAATGTAAATTTAATTTATTGTCATTTGCATATTATTGTCTATCTTTAAGCAAATGAGCTACGCATTTACATCTTTTACTATATCTTTAAAAGAAAATTTATTATTATATTCTTTTCAAGAAATGAAAAAGTACTGCTGAATAAGTAGGATTCTCTTATTATATTTACTGCAACGATGCACCGTCATGCCGTTAACGCGTCGCGCGAGAAACGCCTTAAATTACTGAAGAAGAATAAAAAGAAGAAAGGTGAAAAAAAATCTAATTTGAAAGTGACTCTCTATCTGGAACAAGAATAAAATACAACGTTATACACACCAAGTAATACACCGAGCGTTACGCTTAAAAACATTTCCAATTGCCGCTCCGAAATATTCTCGGCCCGCGCCGCAATTCTCCAAGCTCCCTATAATTACGCGATAAAATTCTAATTAAAAACAGCTCGCGCTCATCAGCCATGCAGTAAACAGCCCGAGTGCGTGACTATGCGCGATTAAACGCACAATCCGGAGACAAACGACGTCGGGGTGGCTCGAGGGGGGAGGGGGGGGGGGAGGCGGGGCA
>UCOL01003816.1:0-17159 GCA_900474335.1 Ormyrus nitidulus
TTTTTTCTACTGATCTAAATAGTAGTGTAGTGAGAAATTCATAGTCTTATGAACGAACTAAAAAATTTTAGTAACTTGGAAATTAACACGGAAAGAAATGTTTTGAAAGAAAATGAAAGAAAAATTACTATACTCGTCAGTAATTCGAGGACAGTATTTAAATTAGGGTGAAAATTGCTATACTTTATATTAATTTTTGATATATTTTTAACAATTTTTATTAAAAGTTTAACATAAATTACTAAACGTATAGTAAATTTTAATATAGAGTGTAGTAATTTTTCACACTAATTTCTCTCCGTGAACTGATGAATATTATATAAATACCGCCTAATTTAACAAGACACGTAAGACGTAGCGTTAATTACGTTAGTAAATTTTAACTTAAATTTCACCTTTTAATAGATAAGATAATAGTAATTGTTTCATAACATTCCATTTATAGTATAAATTAATTGCTTCATTGATTTTATGTTCTTTATGAGAAAGCATATTGTGCAAAAATCGGTTGGCAGCGTTTTTTCTCTCAGTCTTAGGAATAGTCAGTTTGCTGAGAGATATCATAATAAATTTAAGATTTAGTATCAACTTATTTTTAGTGTTTGGTTCAATTCGGTTCAATTGATTCAAAACTAAATTCGTAAATCGCAGATTTTGCTTGTCGTAAAATGAGTCAAGATTAAATTTAACTGATAGTAATTAATACCTGGAACTTTCATTTTATGGATTTTCCCATCTTAACAATTTCTACACTAAAAGTGTTTACAAACACCTTTCACTTAAAAAACCTTAAGTATGCTCTTTCATGACTCAACAACGCGGAAAATCCCATAGCTGGCCGCAAATCAAGCTGAAAATATACACCTGCATTTATTATTAAGTGAACATGTTTCAAGTAGATATCGATTATAATAAAGTGCGCCTGGTTATGCCCAGTGTATCAATTTCATGCTGTAAATTACCGAGTACAAAGTGCAGACTTTTTACAAGAATACATAACTTGGAATTCCACACCTAGTTTTAATGAAAAAAAAAATTTCGCGAATGTCATTTAAGAAAAATTATAGGATATCTCGCTCATTCCAGTTACGAAAGTGGTATAATATCTTTAAATATCTAATTCAACTTCGCAAACTGATAGATTGTTAAAAAGTTATAATATTTTCAACTATTACACTTTGTAATAGAACAACTAGAAATTTATTGAGTAAAACAATATAAAATAAAAAATAATTAAAGAAGTATAATATTTTCTTTACTAAGAGTCTATTTCTTTAAATATAATATACATATATACTTTCAGGACCACAAAACTATTTTATTTTGAAAGTTAATTTTTTTTGCTGCCTTAAAAACTATTATTACCTTTTTAAGAAAAAATCAAATTGAAGTCTTGGATAACCCAGAGAGCAGCTTTACAGATTGCACACGTAGGACACTGCAAAGTTGCAGTCCTACAGGTTGCAGCAACCAGGAGCCAGGCAGCTGCCAAGTGCCAACCTGCCAGCAGTACCAGCAACCAGTAAATTGGCATAGTGCATTACCACTCCAGGAGATGCCGCTTTGTCTCCAGTGTTGAGCACCACCTGTCGTTCATACCGAGAACCTTTCAAAGTGCTCATCTCAGCTCTTCTGCCCTCCTCTTCTCGTCGCGAAATCTCTGCTAGCTGCGCAGGCCGCAGAGCAGTAGTCGTCTCGTGACGGTACAAGTGCACTCGCGCGCGATCGGCTCACCATCGCCGCGCTGTAGTGACATATTTGGAGCGATATCTGGGCGAATCCTCGGAGCCGTCCTTCTGTCTAACCTAACCCCCCTTGACTTAAAGCACCAGCTCTGTGTCTCTCTAAAGAAACAAGATTCAAAAGGCTGTTGTCGAAGACAGCCCTTGTAGGTACTTAGCATCACACGCACTTTCTTTTTTCGAAGTCCTCGCTGTGTGTGAAGGTCTAAGAGAGGGAGAGAGTGCGTGCGCGTGCGTTAGCAAAAAAGGAAGGCTCGCACGCGCCGTCCGCAAATCGACCGCAGTGCATATTATGTGACATCGTCGAAAATTCTGAGTGAATCAGTGAACGACGATGGGACAAGTAAGAAGTCTGCTGACGACGACGACGGTGGAGGCGGCGACGATGACGGTGGTCAATTGCGTGGCCTTTTAAAAATCTTGACGCGATTCTCATCGATCGTCCCTTTTTTGCAACACAGGTTCGTAGATACTTTATCTCTGTGTCCTAGTAGCGTGCTTTCAACTGATTTATTTATAAGAACTGAGATGGAAAGTTAATGGGTCATAGCGGAACCGCAGCTGCTAATGTTGTTGTCACTTATTTATACTGACCTGTCGCGAAGTTCAGCGGTTGACCCATTTTTAAGTCGTTAAAAATCATATCCTCTTATCGAGCGTTTTATTTGTATTATGTAAATTCACTTTCTAAGTGCTTGAATGATAAGTTGAGCATGAAGCTTGCATAAAACAGCCTTTTAAATGAAAAATTTTATTTGTTCTTGGAACCTTACCATATTTGCAAATGTATTTTTGAGAAACTTCTTACTTATGAAAATAAAGAAGAATCCATTATAAAGATAAGTCTAGTCTTGCTCTTAATTTTTAGTGTTATTAAATCTCAAGTTGATTGAAAGATTGCTTCAATTATTAAAATCTTGGCAAATTTAATTTTATAGAAAAAAATATTTAAGTGAAAGTTTGTACAACAAATCACACTGATTTCATGAATTTTATTGTATAAACTTTCCTTGGAACTTTAATTTATTTGCAGGTATAGTTTTACATGTTAATAATAGCTAGTCCAATTTAAAAAATACTGTTTTATGAAATTTTCATTCGTTTTTACAAGCCTTCTTAGTACTGTTTTGTTTTAATGCATTGTTAATTTAATGTTTTGTTTTAAAGCATCAATATCTTACTGTTGAGTATTTATTCATAGTAAGGCTTCAAAGTAAACTAAAATTATGAAACATTCCTTCTGATCTTGTAGACTGCATAAGAAGCTTTCAACGTCAAAGTTTGACTTAAGTAATATTACACCAACCTTAAATATTGTTCTATTAAATTATTAAATTATTATGCATTATAAATAGATGAAATATTATTTTTAAATGAAAGTATTATCTTATCCAATATTTTTACCTAGAATTGATGCAATAAATATAAAACATATAAACATCATTTTTATTAGAATTTTTTCATTTTACATGACCTACAAATGCAATTCTTTACCTGATTCACAATGATTCTATTTTTAAAAATAGTACATTTATTGATCCAAATTATTCAATTCTCTTTATTGCAAAGAAAAGTACAATCTAGATTTCAATTTTTTTCCAATTTAAAGAAAATACCAGTGGCAAAATATACTTCAACAATGATGGAGTTGAGTCATAGTTTGACCCTCAATGAGGATGCACTTAATCAAATTCCTGAAGCAAAACGTCCAGTTTTTGTCTTTGAATGGCTAAGATTTCTAGATAAAGTTCTAATTGCTGCTCAAAAGGTAAGAATTAAAAAATTTATTATTATATTATATCATATTATTATTCATACTGAGAAGAATTATTGTAATAATACAATTATTATATTTTACTCAAATAATGTAGTTCTAGATTTTGTAAATTATAATTCTTTTATTATAAAAATTTCTGGAAGTTAAAAAAAATTTTATAAAGTATGAATTGTATTCAATGAATAAACAAATTCTAATTTTTTAGCAATTGTGTTATTAAAGTTACTGTTAATTTTTTTTAAGAAATATAAAAGAAAATAAAATTCTTAAATTTATAAAACAATATATTTTCAGAACGATATAAAAGGATGTCAACAAAAATTAGTAGAACAGTTAACAAAGCACATGCAAGGTGCTCCAGGACCACCTACACGTCGTTTAATAGCTCGATGCCTAGCTACTTTGTTCAGTGTTGGTGATACATTTTTACTGTTCGACACAGTGAACAAGTGCAATGATATTTTAAAGAACAAAGATGATTCACCCAGCTTCCTTCCTACAAAACTGTTAGTATTAGTCATTTGTGTACTCTACTAATTTACCTGTAACTGAATTACTTTCGTGATTTTTTCATTTATTCATGCAGAAAAATAGCTGTTCATTATTCTAAGACAGTTTTTAAAAATCTTCTGTATTTTCAATATATAAATATATATTTATCAACTACTAATACATTTAATAATCATTTAAAGATTTAAAGTCATTTAAAGTTTGCATTTAAAGACCTATAAATTAAAAATACTTGATATTAATTTTTTACGTTTCATTTTTAGCGCTGCTATATGCTGCATAGGTTGTATGTATGAAAAGCTAGGAAGGATGATGGGACGTTCATACGAAGAAACCGTGCAAATTTTAATCAAATCTTTGCGGTCTGCGGAATCTCAAATGCGTATTGAGATCATGCATACTTTAGAGAAGGTAAATAAACGTAATTGCTATTTTTCAAAGAGAAATTAAAGTTCGTAAAATTGATGTTAACTTTGACCTTGCTTTATAATTAGGTGTGTGCGGGTATGGGATCTGCTGTTACTAATGTTCACAAAGAAATATACAAAGTTTGCCGACACTGTTTGACTGATCGAGTAATGGCTGTGAGATGTGCCGCAGCAAAAGTATATAGAAATTTAATTATATCATTGCGAAATTTAATGAACAATTTTAATAATTTTGATTATTTTAGTGTCTTTTGGAAATGCTGCATCACGCACCGTTTTTGTATACAACAGAAATCGAGAGTGTTGCAACTTTGTGTTTTCGCGCGTTTGAAGGATCGAATTACGAAGTCCGATGTTCGGTAGCAAAATTGTTAGGAACGCTTGTTGCAATGACTCAATTACCAACTCCGAAAGGTCAAAATCCTTCAAGTAAGTCAATATCAACATTTTTTCAGTGCCTTAAACGGTAGAAAGTTAATGAAAGTAAAATAATTTCAGCAACGCAAAATAAAAACTTCAAGCAAATATCGTTAGAAGAAGTTTTAAATATTCTAATGTCTGGATTTTTAAGAGGCGGAGTCGGCTTTTTAAAAGGAACTGGTGAAATAATTAAAGGAAGTTCAGGTGTCAACAGGGAAGTGCGAGTTGGTGTTACGCACGTAAGTTCATTAACTAATGAAGCATTCGAATCTTTATTCTTCTAATTTTGAATATTTAATATAAAACTGAAATCATTTTTTAGGCTTACGTAGTTTTCGTACAAATGCTAGGCAGCACCTGGCTGGAGCGTAATATCGGAACATTAGTCGCTCACGTACTCGATTTAGTTGCCAATCCAAAAGCTGCTAGCTCGCACGTCGATGCTGTTTACTCGAGGAAATGCATAAATTTTATACTGAGGGGCACTATAGGAAAATTACTTGGCGAGGGAGCGCAAGCAGCAGCATGTAAAGAAATTGCTCATGTCATCTTAAAGCAGATGAATTCCATAGGTAATAATATTTGCTATTTTAATATTACAATTTTATTAGTTGGTTACAACTTTATTAAAGCGATTGATATTTTTAGATTTTAGTCCTGAAAACGCAAAAGATTGTAATCAAGAAACATTATTTAGTCAACATTTATTAGTTTGTGCTCTGCAAGAAATGGGAAATTTAATTCTTGGTTTAGGAACTACAGCGTCTAATCTTTTAAATGATCAGTCATTAAGTAAGTCATTACTAAAAAACTTGAAATAAAATGTTTTAGCTTTTAAATGCAATGAATTTGTACAAATCTTGTAATACTTGTAGATCTCATTGAAACTACAATGGCTGTTTTGGTCCACCCTTGTCAAGCTGCTAGACTAGCAGCAGCTTGGTGTTTAAGATGTATTTGCGTAGCGGTTCCGAGCCAAATCACACCATTAATCGATAGGTGCGTAGAAAGTATAGAAAACATGAGAACTTCTCCCGAAACAATCACAGGATATAGCAGTGCATTAGCCGCTGTTTTAGGCAGTGTTAGGCTATCACCTTTAGGTGTTCCCCATACAAAAGGAAAAGTACGTTTATCTTCCGAGTATTATTATAAAATAATTATTAAAAAATAATAAGGTAAATAACTTTGATTTAAATTTTGTAGATAATATTCAATACCGCCGAAGAATTATTAAGAAGTGCCAGTCAAAATAGCCGTCTATCATTAAATAGAACTCATGCAGGATGGCTTCTTATTGGAGCAATAATGACCTTAGGAACTGCCGTAGTTAAGGGTCTTTTGCCGAGAATGTTATTACTATGGAGAAACTCCTTTCCTCGTTCAAATAAAGAGTTAGAAAGTGAGAAGGCACGTGGCGATGCATTCACGTGGCAGGTGACTCTGGAAGGACGTGCTGGAGCTCTTTCTGCAATGCATAGCTTCTTGTTACACTGTCCTGAATTAGTAAACGATGATATTACTAGACGACTTCTGACACCTATTGAATCTGCTTTAGCTATGTTAACAAAGTATGATATCGAATCATTATTCTTATTCTGTAATGCGAATTATTCCGGATTAAAAATTTCTTCTAAATTTTAGTTTGTCTACTGTATTAAAATGCTACGGTCAACAATTAAAAGCTCCTGCCGCCATGGTTCGTTTACGTTTATATGAAACATTACTATTACTTCAACCTCAAATATTTGAAGGTAAGTTACAGTTCTTAATTTAAGATAATGTTGTTTTACTTATTCATAAACATATATTACTTTAGGTTCTTACACTCATTTACTGAGAATGTTAGTATCAGAGTTTACATTGGCAGAAAACCCTGGCAATACAACTACTTCCTTACTTCGAACAGTATGCCATGCAAATGATTCAGTTATTCTTGGAACTTGGCTTCAAGAAACAGACCATCGAACTATAGAAGATCAGGTAAAAAATTAAAAAATAAAATAATAGTTACAGAACGTAATTTTCAAACGTGTAACACGTAAAGTCTTACGCATGAAAATAATTAGTAACTTAGTTTTTATTATGTGTTATTAAAATTTTGTACTCATATTTAGATGGAACCTAACCGAAGAGCAGATGTGGAACATGTGAGTAATGTGGTTTGCAAAACAAATTACAATGTTAACGTTTTAGTGAATAGTGATATATTATGTTACTTTTATTATTGTTATAAATAGCTAGATTTTTTCAATGATTTAATTTAAACATAGTTGTATTTGCTCACGAAAATTTGTTTCTTACATTTTTCTTTAAAAAATAATGGAATAATTTAAAATGTTTATTTTTCTTAGAAATTTCTCATTTATTATCATTTAACAGTTAACATAATTCTTTCGTTTTGAAGAACATATAATCACAGTACTCATTATTTAATATTTTATTTTGTATAATATTTTTTAATAACAATTTTGTAAATTTCTATCAATTATTAAAATGAATGCTTTTTCAGTTGCAACCCAATAGCGCTGCTGGATCCGGAGCCTTAGAACACAACTCATGTTGCTTATATCGTCCTATACCAACGGTAAATATTAATTCTAAAATTTTTATTAATTTTTAATTGTCTTTTATTGTCATGTTAAAGTTCACGTTATATTAATCATTTTTTAGGATGAATCCCTTCCTGGACCGTTGCCTTTAGGCGTTGCAGTAATAGATATGTCCGTATCGTTGTTCGGACAAATCTTTCCTCGTGTGGCTAATAAACATCGTTTACAAATGCTCGACCACTTTAGCGAATGTATAAGGCATGCTAAGTCGGGCAGACAAGAAGCAATACAAATGAACGTTTTTACAGCAGTTTTAAGCGGTTTGAAAGGCTTGAACGAAGCAAAGACTGGTTTTGGACAGGAAGATGTTAAAAAGTCTGCCACCAACCTGATAATTGTAAGTTCTTTGTTAAATAAGTAGCATTTTTACGTTACATAGATACTTAAAATACCAGCAATATTAGTGCTTGATTAGGAAAAAGAATTTTTTTACATGATATTTCAGTATCTTTAATAACTTCTTTTTATGAAATTTTAGTATTTTTCAAATATTTTACGAAAATTAATTTGTATAATTTTTTTTATCAGAGTTCACTCGTAAGCAGTAATGCAATTTTACGCTGGGCTGCTGGCGAGGCTGTTGGTCGAATGGCACAAGTCATTTCGGATGCAAAGTTTACTGCAGAAATGGCACAAACTAGCTTCGACCGTTTGAAATCAGCTCGCGATGTCGTCAGCAGAACTGGTCATTCGTTAGCTTTAGGATGCCTACACAAATATGTTGGTGGCATGGGTTCTAGTCAGCACCTCAATACGAGCGTTAGCATTTTACTTGCATTAGCTCAAGATAATTCTTCTCCTGTTGTACAAGTAAGTTAAAATGAAGATGTATGATAATCAAAGAAATTCATAGAAAAATTGTTACCTATCATTTTATTTACTAGGTGTGGGCACTCCATGCATTAGCTTTAATAGCAGATTCTGGTGGACCCATGTTTAGAGGCTACGTTGAACCAACGCTTTCTTTAGCATTAACACTGTTATTAAATGTGCCGCATTCATATATTGATGTTCATCAATGCATTGGCAAAGTCTTATCCGCGTTGATCACTACAATTGGCCCAGAACTTCAAGGTGACTAAATTCAGAAAATTTACGCTACTTATTTATTACTAAAGTTATTAATAAATAAATATTAAAATTCCTATATTTTAAAATTTTGTTAAGAAAAATGTTTAATCTGCATTTAAATATTTTATAGGAAATACTTCGTCCATTTGTATGGCCAGATCTTCATTTTTATGTGCTTGTGCCATAATGCAAGATCATCAAGATTCTCTCGTTCAAGCTGAAGCCACTGGTTGTCTTCAACAGTTACACTTATTTGCTCCGCGCCACGTTAATCTCTCTTCATTAGTTCCTACATTATGCGTAAGCACTAGATTTTATGCATTAATTATTATTATTATTTATTAATTTAACTTTATTGATAGATTGTAAGTTCCAGTACCTGTTATTAAATTTTTCTGTTTATTAAATTTGATAACTTTTATTTCACATTTTATATTTTACTAAACAAAAACATTTATTTTAATTTCCTTTTAGCGAACATTATCAAGTAATCACTTGCTACTTCGCAAAGCAGCAATATCGTGTCTTCGCCAATTAGCTCAAAGAGAAGCAAAAGAGGTATGCGAGCATGCAATGACATTAGCTAATGAGAGCAGAGATACCAATGTCGTTGAAGGACTGGTAATAACGGAAACTGGACTTCCTGGGGTCTTATTCAGTATGCTAGACACGGAAACCGACAGTCAATTGATCAAAGAAATTCATGACACTTTGACGAGCATGCTTCAAATTTTAGCGGCTAGTAATCTTTCACCTTGGCTTTCTTTATGCAAAGATGTTCTTACTATAGCGACAGGTAAATACTTTTATTCGTAATAAATAGATATTGTTTATTTATTTGTATTTCATTTTTCTTATAGAATCGAGTGCTCTAGAAGATGCGGCAAACGTTAATACCGAAGAAGCGGCCGCAGATAACGAAAATGCTGATGCAGAAGGTGACGACGATCAGTTAGAATTTCATGCCGATGAATCTGCCAAACAACGCCAAATCTCTCCACGTTGGCCGACCAGAGTTTTTGCAGCTCAATGCGTTCGACGCATTATTACTGCTTGTGCAAACGATAAACAAGTTCATTTTGATTTGACTATGGCAAAAGAAATGCAAAACACAAAAGTAAAAGGTAAGATGTTCTAAATTGTTAATAATTGTGTGCAAAACATAAATTTTATATTAATTGTTTGTATAATATATTTTATATTACATGTTTACTTTTAGGAGATTTTCTCGTTTTACATCTATCGGATTTGGTTCGCATGGCATTCATGGCCGCTACAAGTGATTGCGATCCACTTCGACTGGAAGGATTAAAAACCCTTCAAGAAATCATAGACAAATTCGCTAACGTTCCAGAAACAGAAATTCCGGGTCATTTGCTATTAGAACAATTTCAAGCACAGGTCGGAGCTGCCCTTAGACCAGCATTCTCTGCGGAAACGTCACCGCATGTCACTGCAGCTGCTTGCGAAGCTTGTAGTGCCTGGATTGGAAGTGGCGTAGCACGAGATCTTAATGATTTACGAAGGGTTCATCAGCTGTTAGTTTCATCATTGGAAAAATTAAGAGAAGGACGTACTCGACCTCAACTTTATAATGAAAGTCTTTCTACTCTTGAAAGATTGGCAATCTTAAAAGCTTGGGCAGAAGTAATATTTTATTATTTTTCTTATACATTAAAATTGAATTAAGCTTAAAAATTAATAAAAAAAATACAATTGAATGCAGGTTTATATCGTTGCTATGATAAACGATGGTTCGGCAATGGATAACCGAGACTCTACTAATCGAAATAACAAACAGAATGACGAGGAAGATGAAGAAGGTTTCGGAGAATTTGAATTTCAAAACGAAAGCTTGTTAAGTTTAGTACAGCCTGAGCTTCCGAGTTTGAGCCAACATTGGCTTGCTGCTTTACGAGATCATGCTTTGCTTTCTCTTCCTCCGGGTAATTATAATTAGTAATAATATACAAACCTCAATTAATTTTTCTTATTTTTTCATTTATTTATGAAAATATATGTCATTATTAAATTATTTATTTAGAATTCTCAAGCCAACTTCCACATGACGGTGGAGCTTTTTATACAACTGATACAATGGAATCTGCTCGCCCTTATTACTTGAATTCTTGGGCACCAATTTTATACGCTGCTACACTTTGGCTTAATGTGAAAGGGTTTGAATTGAATGAAACCACTGATTTAAATACCAAAAATTCTGATGGAACTAATAATAACCATACCATTACTACTACTAAGACTGATTCTAATAAAGACCGTTTCCATTTACTCTTTGGTACTGCATTCATCTTATTTTAATTTCTATACTTTTACATAACAATTAATAATTTTTACAAATTTACATTGTAGGAATTTGTATGGAGGCTTTATGTAGTCCACGTTCTTCCGAATCTACACAAAATATAGAAACTTGTTTAAGCGCTTTGTATACTTTACTCGATTCCGGATGGGCTAGAAAAGTATTGATATCAAATCGGACTATTCCTATCGAACTTTGTAACGTTCTTCATAGGTAAGTCAATTTGCTAATATTTATAATTTTCCTTTATTTCACATTATTACATAATATTTAATATCCGTATAAATCATGAAGATTTATTAAAACGATTTGTCATTTTTAGATTATTATTAACAAAAGAAACTTATTCTGTTCAAATCATGGTAATGGAAGTTTTAAAGCAAATAATGAAAGCTAGTCAAGAAGATTTAGCTGAAAGAAAGAAAGCAAAATTAAATGGTAAGTTATTAAATACCTTTTCCATTTCATTGAAATTTATGTGTATTTATGAAAATTATTTAACAGAGCTTTCAGGAAATGACGATGAAACTAAAGATTTACCAGAAGTTGACTTATTAGGCGAAGGAGAAGATTCAGCCGAGTTAACGCCTGGAAGGTCACTAGTTTTTGCTGTGTTAGAAGTATGTTTATGCTTACTAGTTAGGCAAATTCCAGCCTTAAATCCGAATCCTGGAGGGGCTACAGCTATTCTGAGCCAACGTGGCTACTTACCAACTGAAGAAAGTGGAAAACTTATAGCTGCTGCACTTTCAGTGATGGAAGCACTTCCAAGCCTTTGTTCTCCTGGAGGTATGTAAAAGTAAGAAACCATAATCAAAACATTTTTATATTTTATATTTGCTTGTAAAACAGGAGCATTAGCAATATTACCTACTCTTCTATACTTAACAACTGGTGTTGTTAGAGAAACTGCAGTGCGATCAGAAAATAATATCATTAAAACTGGGAGTGAAACACCAGTTCATGCTGCCTTGCACTGTTTAAAGAATCTAGCAATAAATAAATATTCCAGAGATCCGCGTAGTCAGGATCAATGGACATCACTTTTACAAAGCGCCTTAGCAAAAATTATAGACCTTGCCAAAACAGGTAAAGTTATATTTCTGGTTTTTTAAAAATATAATTAAATTAGAATATGATTAAACATCCATCATATTATTATGATACTTTTAGGAAGCGATGAAACAAAAATGGACGAAGTAGCAATGATGTTAGGAATTGCAGTTTTTGTCTTGCACGCTTTGCCTGAAGTTGTTAGCGCACCTAATTTGCAATTTCCTTGCATAAATCATTTTCGACAAGCTATTCAATCTGATAATATTTATGTAAGTAAAATATTTGAATAATTATCGTATATTATATTTTACACATTATATTTAATTGATAAATGGATTCATTTTAAAATAAATTAAAAATATTTGATTAATGATTTAGTAATATTAATTGTAGAAAAATAATTTTTCTACAATTCATTTTAGTTGTATTTGTAACAGAAACTGTAACAAAATTATTTAACATAATTCTATTTAATATTTCAGATAAAATTAAAGTGTGTACAAACCTTGCGAACAATCTTCCTTCATCCAGAACGTAGTATAAGTACGCCATACATTCATTCGCTCGCTCCACGAATAGTGGAATTCTTATACAGTGATCAAAGCAAACAAGTAACAAATGATGCTGAACTTCAATTTACTTTGGAATGCATAACAACTATTGAGAGTCTTATAGCGTTGGCAGAACCTACACGACGTAAGTTTTTTTAATATACTTCTATAATTTCAAAAATCATGCTAAACTATATCCCATTTATAACATGTTTCATGCCATCAGGGGATTTGTTACAAGGTAAAGAGAAACAAAATGTTACTGGCAGATGTTTGTATTACCTATATTTAATTTAATAATAATAATTAAGCCTCTTTTGTTAAAAATGCACGTTTATGAATTATAAAAATGTGTTTTACACAAATTTTAAGTAAAAATAATTATAAAGCACAATAAAATTGAGTTTAATCATGGAGATTATAAAAATTTATATAGTTTATTTTTAAATGTTTATATCTGAAAACTTATTTTTAATACAGTCTACAAGTGATAATAATCTCAGTATTTAGAATACTAAGTACTAAAGAATATCTCTTTTTGTTTCTCTATTTTATCTCATATTGAATACATAAAGTATATGCAAAGACTACAGGATGCACAGAATTAAAATATTATTTTAAACATTGTATATTAATATTTTTAAATAGCTTTTAGTTTACACACTTTTCTTCAGCATCTTAATAATATTGCTTTATTTATATACATCGTCTTCAATTTAGTAAAGTCAACAATATAAAATTAAATTTATTATCGCTTTTACAGGAATTCAAATGCTGACGCTGTTAGTTCCAATTTTAATAAATTATTTATTAGAGGGTGAACAATTTATTCAAGGCACAAAATATCAAATCAGTCTTCATCAACATAGCTTCCAATGGTTAAATAAAATTGGACCGAAATACCCTCAGGTACAATTAATATTCGCATTAAAGTATTAAATAGTTGATTTTATATCAAAATAAATATTTAATATTACAGGAATTTAAGACATTAATGTCACAGTCAACTGAATTAAAAACAAAATTAGAAAATGCAGTACGTTTAACACATCAACAACAAGTCCAAAGACAAACAAAAATAACAGAATCTACGAAGCCCCAACTCAAAGTACCTGCACCATCAATCACTCTTAAAACTGATTTCTCAAATTTTAATTAAATACCTATGTTATTTTTAAATATCCTATTCATCAATGAATGATATAGGCACTAAATATTTGTTAATTTAGAATCATAGGCAATACTTTACGCAGGAAAAATATTGTTAGTTAATGTGCTCGAAATATATACAAAAACCATATTCAGTAGCAATATTGTAAAGTGTTAAGTATTTCTTATCAACGACGATATTTATCGGTCAATTATGCATAGAAATATTTATAAAAAAAAACAAAATTTTATAAAAGATTTTTTTTTATTTAAAAATTTTTTTATACGAAATTTTTAAAAACAGTTGCTTTTATAAATTTACCTATGAGCTTCCACGTTTTTGTTATAGAATCCAAATGATAGATATCGTCATTAAGAGTACCGAATAAATATGAATTAAATGAAAAACTTAGTAAAACAGTAAAAATCATTAGTTGTAAATTATTAGTGATCAATGCAACGACTTTAAAATCTATTTTAAATGGCGCATGATAATTATTCGAGCACAATATGGAAAGTGTATTCCTTCTGTAACTTCAATTATATAGATCCGAGATAATAGATCATTTCTCACTAGTTGAGGAAAAGTGCATTATTTATGTTATAAAGATTAACTCAAAGTATATTTTTATATGTATAAAGTAATGCACAAAATAGATTTATAATTGTAAGAGGCATACTTGATTATTTAAAATTATGTGCCATGAATTATTTTTATCTCGAAAAGTTTTTATAAAATATAATACCAGTCTTGCCGATTTTAGTTTGTAAACTATGTTCTATATTGTATTTAACTAAGCATTTGTAATTATTGATTATTTATAAAAAATTAATAACATTTTTATCATAAACCTCGCCTATGTTAAAAACAAGAAAAATATTATAAAAATGCAGAAAAATTAATAAACTGAGCAATGTACATGTAATATATGTATAGCAGTATTACAAGTAAAATATTAAAAGATTCTTTTATGTTAAAGATAACTTGTAAATGAAAAGTACACAAAACAAGTTTTTGGTTTTTATTCATTTAATACTTGTAATGATATCATTCAATGAACAGGTTGACTTTGGCCAGTTATAGTACTTTTAAGAATAATTTATTCTTCTGATTTTAATGTTTTGATAAATATATTACTGTAGATCATTGTAGTATTTTATGACTTTTGATCAAAATATTTAAACAAACTTTTTTTTAAGTAAATATTTTTGAAAACTGATAAAAAAAGTTTATTTTTTGCACTTTATATAATTTATTTTGATTAAAAAAAGCTATATTAAAAGAAAGATAAATATCTAGAGTTTAATTTTCGAAATTTATTTTCCATGAAGCAAAACAAAATTAAAATTTGATCATGAAACCGTAATAAATCGTAATAAATAAATGGTTTACATTTAAATAAGTTATTCATAAATCTTTAAAACAAGTCATAATAGTTGACATAAGATTTTGTCTTGCATTGTTAGGAATTCATAATCTAATTAGATATTTATGTCATGATCGTAGCTCGTGGAAAGATGTAACAGGGTAGATTAATAAGTGAATCTTTTCTGATTAACACAAATGGAATTAAATTTTAAAAATGGATTATTTTCAATGCGTCACTTTCTGTGATAGAAATTTTTTAGTAAAGTTAGATATCTTATCAAAAGATTGGATGTTAGAATAAAACGATTTTTTTAGAATTCAAAATCGAAAAAGTCGTTACATAATGGTTAATATATAAAATAGTTTAATTACCTTACATGGAAACTATATTGCGTTCATTCTTGTAGTTTCAAATAGTGATAGGCATATATATTGTATATATTTTAATCAAATTAATTATTATATATCCAATCAAGTACTGAAATTATTTTAAAAATTATTTTAAATCAAATTTCAATTAATTTTAGAATTAATTTTAAAATGTAAATTAAATTTTATGAAAAATAATTCTGGTAGATGAAATATAAATTTAAAAATGTTTTTATAGGTGACAAATCAAAAATTTTTTTGAATTTTGTAACTTGCAGAATTTATTTAAAATATACAGTTCGTTTAAAAAGTTATCTGATTTTTATATACGATAATTTTGATTGTCTGTGATTATATAAATATGTTTTTGATGCACTTCTACAGTCTACAGTCACAAATGTGGGGAACAAAATTAATGTCCAAGCAAACAGAAACGATATATAGATTTATAAAGTTATCAAAATTATACTTACTTTTAAGTTAAAAAATTATGTAGAATATTTATAGTTTAATATTGTAATTATTTTGTGATGTATTTAATAATAAAGAAATATGTAACAAGAAATATTTATTTATGATTTAAAACTTAAATCTTTATAACTTTCACTTTCTGTAGTTAAACATACCGAATTTTTTTATTTATTTGAAGAATTTTTGATCGATTTTGATAGATTTTTTAATTTGTCAAGCATTGACTTTAACTGAGAACCAGAATTTAACTACTTAATTTAGTTATTTAGTCAATAATAATTCAAATAATATCAAAAATTAATGTAAAAATTATGAAAATTATTTAAAATAAATAGAATAGCTTTCGTAATTAATAGTCTATAATTTATAATCGTTTTATAAAATAAATTTTGACAACAAAATAAAATAAGCTTAATTATTATAAGTATGAGTTTTTTCAGGTATTATATTGGGCGTATGTATTGAGTATATCAAAAAATTACATTTTTATGATATCTGAAACAAGAAAGATTCAAGAAAACTGTTAAAAATGTCCATTGTTCTTCTTCACATATTTTTAATTCTAATTTTCGCCTATTAGTAAAAATGCAAATAGAAAACAATTGAAATATATTAAAAAATTCGTAAAATATACATATAATGTATATTTGATTTACAGAAGGGCGTTAAATGCGATTTTACGCCCTTCTACAAAACATGCGATTTAATTACGCTTTAATTCGCAAAACAGGGCGTAAAACCGTGTATCGAAAAATTATTTAATATTATTATATTCATTTCATTAAGAATAAGTAGAACATTGGAATACTCTTGCTTTCATTGATATTTAATGGATGGGTAATATGGGACTATAAATAAACAACAGAAATTTATATTTGAAGCTTAATTTATTTAGTCATTTTTACAATTATCACAAGTATATATGCTTAAGGAATAAATTCGATAAATTCATTGCCTTATTAGCAGTAAAATCTTATAATTGGTGCAACATAAACTAAGTGCACCGTGCCGTAAAATACCGATAAATACAGTGGAAATGTAAAAGTTGATCAAGACGCAGGACTCATCGAAAGTTTTTTTTTAATTTTATTTTATTTTTTGGGGGAGACACTTCTCTGGATCCACTTCGGCAGCCTAGTGTAGCCAAGCCAGTGGTCCTCATACTTCTATTTTTTTTATTCCTATTTTTCCTCTCCTATTTCCTAAACCTTTATATCTCCTACATCCCCCTTACCTCCCCGGTTGCAAACATCCTATAAATTCCAATAGAAAGGGTGCAGAAACCGCATAACCTATGCGGTTTTTGCACCAGAA
>UCOL01003817.1:0-17165 GCA_900474335.1 Ormyrus nitidulus
TTTTCGACTTTAATATTTACTATTCAGTTTAGTAAAAATCTTTTTTTTTCTTCTCATATCTCAAGTTACGATACAGAATAGTAATTTTTACTCCTTTTTTTCTCTCAGTGTTGAGAAGACTCGAGTGCTCGATATAAATTTGTATCAAGTCAATTTGATTGGAATGATCAACCCGAGCAGGTGAATTTCAAATTTCCTCTCATACCTTTTTCTCTGCGGGGCGATCTGCGATCGGACAGAGACACTTTAAAAACCACACACGTGAGGCTGACGCGAGAACGAAAGTGAATATAATACGGGCTTTTAAAGTGTCCGTTCGATTACAGATCGCCCCACAGAGTAGAGGTAATGAGAGCGAATTTGAAATTTCTTGCTCGGGTTGATCATTCTAATCAAACCAACTTAATAAATATTAATTAATTAAGTAAAGCGTTAAATAAAAAATGCACTGCAACGGTCCCTACAGCTCGAACAAATCAATACCCAGGTGCAACAACTCCAAAACCGCGTCGAAAACGACTCTATAATTAAACGCATTCGCTTACCAAAAAGAATCTCGTCGCGAGAGCTCGGCGCTCGAAAAAAGAACCCCGAGCCCCCGCAATATCCGCTTTGCGAAATAATTAAAGTGTCCACTTCACCTCTGCAGACTTCATTACGTCTCTGCAGCGCCGTGGAGGGCAGCACCGGCGCTCGTTATTCCGACACCGGAGGCTTCGCTACCTCCCTCCCTCCCTCAGCGCGCGGAGAGGCCGGAAAAGTGCCTCGACGCTTGACGAGAGAGCGAGAGAGAAAGGCAGTCAAACTCGTCGGGGGGCCGGAAGTCGGTTAAAGGAGAAACCAGATGCGAAGGCACGTAGTTCGCTAGCTCGCGAGAGAGAGAGAGAGAGAACTCAGGGAAATTTGGCAGCCTCTCAAGTTTCTGTCAGACCGAGGAGTCGATCCGCGTCCTCTGCATATAGTCGGCACGAAAACTGGATGAAGAGAAAAGGTCGGAGGAGAGAGAGAGAGAGAGCGAAGAGCGCGAGGGCAGAAATAACAAGCGGCTGCAGACCAGATATCGGTTTCTAATTCCAAGAGAGAGAGGGAGCGATAAGTCACGCGATAAAGCCGAGGCCTCCCTTTTTTAACTCCGTTTGCAGGGGGAGAAGGGGGGGAATTCACGCTGCGCCGCTGCTTGCTTTAACGCTTCGATCTCCGTGGAGATTGCGCTTTATTTGAAAGTGAGAAAGTGGGTTTAGAACGGGCAAGGCATTTTTACGTATCAATAAATTTGACTCTTAAGGGTAAATTAAAATAAAGAAACTTTAGCTAAACTATAAGTCGCATTTTTATGCTAAATTATTTAACGAAGGAATCCTCTTCTAACAAGTAAATACCCGTAGATTCGCGGAGGCGACAATCGGTGAACCGCGAACGCCGAGCCTACCGCACTTTATTAGTCTGGTTTTAATTTTGTAATCCTCGGGTAACCCGGTGGCGATAAAGAAAAGAACGCGCACCCCGGCTGAATGCGGCAGGAAATTCTGTCTAAATTATTTTCCCGCTTAATTATACAGCGGGAAGGCAGTAAAGAACGAAACAAGTTTGTTCAGGATGCGAGGGCGTTACATTTCTATAGACGGAAAGAAAAACTAAAACTAAACGTCGAATCTTGACGTACTCTAAATATATAAAAGTTAGATCGTATAAAAATTTGCGAATAATCAAAAGCACGCGGGTGTCGCCGTCCTTTTCTCAAAAAATTAATTAAAACGAATAATCCCGTCCTGTTCCAACACTCCTCGACTGCACTCGTACATCCCCGACAAGAGGCTCCAGAGAAGGAGAAAAAAAACCTCCCCAGCGGAGGGAGCTCGAGAGGGCACCGCTAACTAGGAAAATCCACACCGACGTCCTCGGCGGACGCGCACACACACACACACAGACGGACGGAGCCTCGAAAAGCGAGGATATCCCCGCAGCCGAAAGAGAGCCAGACAGTCGGAGACGGGGGGGCGTCTGGTCTTTTCCTCGCTGCCGGCAGCAACAAGTGCTAATCCCAGACGCAGCGGCACGTCGATCGAGTTAAAATTCAAGAGCCACTCCCGGCGCTCGGTGCGCGCCCGATCCCAAACTCTGCGCGAACTTAATACCCTCGGCGAAACTGTATCTATACGCGCCGCTTAAGAGGCCGAAGCGCCGATCCCTCTCCCACTCCCCGTTCTCCTCTTTCTTTCTTTTTCGGCCCCTCGCGGAGAAGCTGTAATCCGATTACTCGACGTTTTTCGGCTTGATTATATGTAACGCGTCGCGTTTTAATCCGATCGACCGATCGATCGCTTCGACGAGGGAGGCTGCGATAATTGCCGCCGGAGTCAGAGGGGTGGAGGACGACTGGTGAGCGAGCGGCGTTCGTTGCGGTATGTGCGATCGATGCGCGATCGATGCCAGCTTTTAATCGATGCGCCGCCGCGGCTCTCGGTCGGGAGAGGCACGCAGTCGCTGCGGCGGGGAATGAAATTCTTGGGAGGAGTAGAACTGTTGATTCGCTTGATTGCTTCTGGTTTTGATCGAGCTGCGAGGCGAAGGTAAGAGGGCTTTGTTGTTTTAGAGATAATTATTCCTGTCGAGCCACGGTAATTGCTGACGCGAGGCGCGCGGAAAGGGAAACGAGGCTGATTCTAAAAGTGATAGCTGCCAGTTGAACGTCTTGCGAAGCAGGATCCTTGAGCGCAACGCTATTTTGACACTTTAATTAAAAATCTCTTTTGTAAGGGAAAAGGAGCGAGGATAAAGCGCGGCTTTTCGGATTCTTCAAATACGGATAAATAAGAAAACCATTCTTCAAGCTATCTTTTAATAATTATTTTCAATTTTTCATTATAACAGAGTAACGTATATTCTCCTGTTAAAATTCTTTAACGAACCTTCCATCGAGCACATGTAATTATACCCCTGGGTATATTTACACCCCGGCTCAAACCGGCGCTCAAAACAGCAACTATAGCAACAAAAATAAATCCAGCGTCGCGTATCGCACCGACGGCAACGCGATCGCGCGCCACTGCCCCTAGCCCTTTTAACGCACAAAGAAATTTAATTTTCCGCTCGACTCGGCGAAATCAAGTGGCCGAAATGGGAATTTCGGGCGCGCCATCGGGCTTTGAAGCGCCACACCGCAGGCAAACGCGCGCGAAAATCCCATCTGCCTGAATTTTCGAATTCTTCCGGCCCGCGAGCGATGTAATTTACGCGTTTCGCCCGTCGGTAATTTCGGGCGATTTCATTAATTCGAGCCGCGCGGCGTGTGGCGGCACTTGAAAAGTTAGCGTTCGCGGCGACGCGGTACTTCATTCGTTCGGGGGGAGGGCTGATTTGAATTTTAAAATTCTTCCTCGTTGCGCCGTGAGCACTTAGTTTCAAGTTTCGCGGGCTGAAAGTGCGTATCGAGTTACGGGTGTGCATTTTCTGTCCTTTCTCATTCTATTGTTTCGGCGGTGGGTCTGCGCTGTGTTTAATTCGCGTAATACTTTGAGAAGAGGGCTGGAATTCTTCGTGCTCGAATCCATTCGAAAGAGGTGTATTTTAGACATCAAACGAACGCGAAGATTTATCTTACGTTATTTAATCTTCGAATCGAGGAAGTATTTTAACTTTTACTATTTGCGAAACGGAAAAGAATTGCACTTTAAAAGGATTGTAATTACTTTCCATTAGGAGCTTTTATCGACAATGACGTAAAACCAGGTTCAGCAATAAAATTACAATTCCACAGTTTCCGGAAAAATTTCGGAACGAATTCAGAAAATAATTCTTTTCAACGTGTCACTTTACGTCCGCTGAAATGAGATTTGTGCTCTAATTATTATGAATTAAATTAACGCTATCTTCCTCCCTTCCCCATACTGTTTTCTTTTCCACCCTCGCGCGAGAAAGCAAGCCTCGTTTGTATAAGAACATTAACTAATTAAGTCCATCGCGGAAAGCGTTTCGACCAAAATTAAATTCTCGCTGAAAGCGAAAAAGCTCGTTTCTGAAAAATTACATCAAGCCTATCTGCATATTCACAAAAAAAAAAGGAACCGGCCGATGCTTCCATTAACCCCTTTGCCCTCGAAGGGTTGAGGGCTTTTTAATTCGCGTAATTTTGCCGAACGCGGTTCGGTTCGCTTTCTGGTTTTCTGATGGAATTAGCTTTTACTTGGACTTTGCGAAGCGGCCTTCGTCGAATTTGGAAAGCTCTGCGAGTTTGTTTAGTGGAGAATATTTGCACCCGCGTAATTGACTTGCCGGGGGTTACTTTTTTGAGTTTGCAGTGTGCTTGGGACGTTTCGGAGTAAATACGTGTCGGATGACTTGTTGGTGAAAAATAGGGGATCGGCTTGGTAAAAGTATACGAAAATTATATAGTAACTGTCATCTATGACTATTACTTGTTTCTTTTCAACTATTTGTAAATATTGAAAGCGTTGTAAAAATATGCGCGTTGATTGAAAATTCTGTACTTTGAATAATTGAATATTCAGCAATTGATTAAAAAGTTGCTCAGTATGAAATGTTTGCTCCCGTTTAATATTTCAAGTGGGAATCTAATTTATTCATGAAAATTCATGAAATATCGGACAAAAAATTCAGCTCTTTCTCGTTATTGAATGGCTGACTCGAATAATCTCCGATCGAAAATGCATAGTCGAATAAATTAACATATTTCCTTTGTTAAAACATGATAACGTACATATACTTTTACATTTTTAATGTATATACATTAAGCAAGCAATTATTAATAATCGTTAACAAATATTTAAAACGTTTAATAATTCAATGCTGTCACTCCACCAAAGCTGTATTACATACTAACCAAATATTTATTATATACCTTTATTCAATATTTGCTAACAGGTTAAACACATAAATGTACGCATTACCTTTAATTACGGCAAGTCACGCGAAGATCACCCATTTTTATCGACGCTATATAACTCATAAAAAAGAAAGTAGTCATTATTTATTCTTTATAAACTTTATAAATCCACTTTAACAATTCTTATATACTTTTATCCGGTAAAAATATCTTACTTCCCGAAAAATTTCGTAAAACTACCGCCCTAAAAGCAGGCCCTCCTCGAAATAATGAAAAATTTACCGCCTCCGCCTCTCCGGCGAAAATTTTCGAAAAAAGCCTCTCACGGACCGTCCGCGCGCCGCCCCCGAAGAAAACTGCTAAAAGCTCGCAACAGACAGGTATATCGACGTTTCGCAAGAGAGTTTTCCTTACACCTCCCGGCCGATGATGCAATCATTTTGTAAAAGCCGCCGGCAGCCTCTCCCCTTTAACGAATTCAGCGACTGCAGGCTCTCTCTCTCTCTCTCTCTCTCACGTGCCGTCTGGCGCTCGACACGTGCCAGGAGGTCCGCGAATCGATAATCGTCTGCGGGCCCTCTCCGCCCGGGCGCGAGCGCGCGCACACAAGCATATCGTACGTGTTACTGATCGCGCGGAAGCCACGCCGACGCCTTCCTTCGGGGAATCGACCTATCGGGAGGTCTTTCCCCCGGTAATGAGGATCGACGGGGTTTTAGTGCGGAGTCGAATGGTATCTTTCGTGTATACGTGGGGGGGGGGGGGGGGGGGGGGGGGAGAGGAAAGTTCGGCTAAGTTCCGAGAGTCGGGGACGGTTGGCTGAAAAGCCGAAATGAAGCCTCTTGTATCGGGGAAGGAGAGAAGCGGGACGACGGCGGTCGGACCTGATAAGCGAGCAATTTTTAAATCGCTCCTATATGTATAGGAGGTACTAAAAGCTTGAGAGGGTAGTTTGTTTTAAAAATATCGTGTTTGTTCAATACACGGACGTGCATTCGTTCGGAAAGTTTTGAGTTTACAACCGGAAGTGTACGTTCCTCGCCCCCCGGTTAATTTTGTTCAAACTCACGGTCTAAATGAGGAACAGTGAAGAAACTGTGTTTTCTTAAAAGTAAATATCCTTAAGGAACTTTTTAACTTGGAATTCCTTCATTTGAACAAGAAAATACACTATACTATTCTTAATAATTCATTCCCCAAAATGCGCTCGTTATAAACCAACTCTGCTCATCTCCAAAAAACCTAGATTCCACCTTGAAAAAATCGTACTCCACAAAGTATCCCAATTGCCCCGCTGATCAGCCTTGCCTCTTCCCAGGTGCAACGATGAACGTGTCGGGCTCGACGACGATGCCGCTGACGACGGAGGTGACGACGACGGCGTCGGCGGCGCTGTCCGGCCTGGGCGCGGTGACGACGAGCCTGGCCGAGGTGCTCACGGGCCTCGAGAGGGCGAAGGCGGCGAGCGGCAGCGACGGCAGCCTCAACATCTCCCCGGTGACCCTCTCGTCCGACTGGTCGCGGGTCGTCAGGCTACTCATGCTCGCCTCGCTCGCCGTCGTCGGCAGCGTCGGCAACGTATTCATGATATCGGCGGTGATGGTCGAGGACCACCTGAAGAAGAGAGGTGAGCTGGATTCATTGATTTTTTAGGGATAATGTGTAAGTTGCTCAGAATTGCGACAATTCTAAAATTCGATGGAGTACACTGAGAAGCCCGCAGGTGAGTAAAATTTACAAAATTTATTTGTAAAAATTACCAACCTTTGTGGGCAAAGCGATCACAAACAGCGAGAAGGAAAATTTTTACGAAGCAGTTTCTAATTTTAACCCACTAGGTTTGTCAATTTTGCCAATTTAGTTGGTAAAAATTTTTCTTCTCGCAGTCTCTGATCGCTTCACCCAGCTAGGTTGTTAATTTTTACAAATATTTTGTTAATTTTACTCAGCTGGGCTTCTCAGTGTACATTTATTCAACGCTAAGAAATTTGGAATATTAAGAAGAATTTTAAAGACTATAGTATTTTTATAAATAATTTATCTTATTAACTTTCCTAAGGAAAAGCTTTCTAATTTGAGGCAGTCATTCCACATAAATGTTGAACTAAATTTTCTTCAAAACTAAAATAATTCTTTCAATACGTAAAAAATGAACTTTAAATTTAGCCAACAAAGTATGCCCCGGAAACTATCCATAATATATTTAAAAGAAAAAAATGCCGACCCCCAGCAAAACCTCCCCACTCGGCCCGCGAAAAAGCGAGCTCCCAAAAAAATCCCAGGATCCTCTTACATCCTTAAGCTTGCATTTATCTCCTCCGGCGTAAAAGCACTGCGCGGCTCGCGTCTCCGCCTCCTTCCCGAAGAAGCCCGCAAAAGAAGCCGACCTCAATTTCCCGAGTGCGTCTCGTTTTCATTAAGCCTTCGCCGCTCGAATCACCCGCGCCGAAATCGCGACGCGACGCGTCTCGTAACGCCGCAGCTGCTTTTCGCCGGATATCCGGCGCCTCGTAAAGCCGAACTATAAAACCGTCGTACGGGAAATGTTTTCCGCCGCCGCGAGGTTGTTTCGGCAGGCGTTCGGGCCCCTCTTCACGCTCGGTTTTTCCTTTTTTTTTTCGGCGGGTGATGAAAGTTTAAGCCGCTTCCGCTTTTTGTTCCAAGGGTGAGATTATTTTTTTTTTTTTTGTCGATGCTTATGCGGCAAGGTGAGTGCCTTTGTCGGTTGGAACTGGGAATTAATGACGATTATGAAGGCGCGACGGATTTTTATCGTAGATTTATTTACTGTTGAAGTACTTCGTGAAATTTATAAATTTAAGTGCGCATTATAAACGTGTAAATGTTGACGCGATGGATTGAAGAGTTTTTTTTTTTTTTACTGAAAGATTTCCGAAAATTAAAATGTTTCTGTTCATTCATATTTATGTATATATAGGAGTACATTTTTGGAGTTATTACCCAACCTGCAGTAATAGAGTTTTTACAGCTGATCCTAAAAAATAACACTGATTAGACACTAGATTATCGTAAAAGGAGCCGTTTATGAAAAAGGGTAAATGACCCGAGGGAACTTTACTGCCCTGAGAAAGTAAGTGTATATTTTTTTCAAAATACGTTTACTACAAAATGAACGGAAAATTGAAAAAATTAGATAAAGAAAAAGTAGTTAATTAAGGCTCTTTCGTTTTTTTTACAAATTTCAAAGCATTTTCCTTCGTCAAATATGATTTAACGCGTCAATTTTCTGATGAATAATTTAATCTTCCATTACATTATTTACCTTTTGAAGTGTACCTTCTATCAACGATAATGAGTTTCAAGTAAATTAATGAAATATTAAATACGCACAATGTATAACAGACTTGCTTTTCGCAAAAACAATTATAAACGGTTTCTCGCAGAAAAGGTTTATTTAACAGAAAACACTCTGCCGCTGTACAATTTAGCCGCGAATCCAATTTATTTTCATTTTAATGTGAATTTTAAAACGTAACAAACTGTGAATTCCTCGAATCAAAAAATCACTTTGCATGCATATTACCATTGCAGGTTTTATAAACATTTATTTAATAATTCTACGTATAAAACATTACTTATTAAAATTAAATAAAATGATAACATTTTAAATAAAAATATTCAAACCAAAACCCCCTGACATAAAATTGCAACAGAAAATTAATTTCAACGGCAAACCAACAATTCGTCGATTCAAAAGAAAAATCCTAACAAATCAACCTAAACCCCCTCCCGTTCCTTCCCCCCAACAAGAAGGTCAGTCCGCAATGATGACGCCGCCTGTCCTCCTCATATCGTTCCAGGCAACGCCTTCCCGGTGAACGTGGCGCTGGCCGACCTGCTGATCTCCGGCCTGGTGATCCCTGCCTCGGCGATCCTGATCCTGGCGGGCCACGAGGAGTCGCCCCGCGGCATCTGCAACTTCGAGTGGACCCTCGAGGCGCTCTGCTTCCTCGTCACGGTGCTGACCCTCGCTGTCATCGCCGTCGAGAACTACATGCGGCTGTGCTGGCCCGTCGAGAGGTAACCCGATATGGCTCGGCGAGCGTTTTCTTTGTATATACGTTATGTAAGCGGGTCAATGTTCTCTTCGAGGGCGAGGGAGCGGGTCATGGGAAAGGATGCGTTTTGTGCGAACGGTGAATAGATCCGAGAGGAGGGATTGGGCTGGTATGCGTTTCAGACCAGTTGCACGGCGTGAATTTTTTAGGAAGTGGTTTAATACGTCAGTATATATATTTTACGCGGTATAAAATGCGCGTCTTCTATGATAATAATTAATATCAATAATATTAATATCATTGTTCAGGCAGAAGGGATTTATCGTACGAAGCTTATCTTTGCCTATTTGGATCGTACCAGGGTACTTAAGATATTGTGTGTGAAGTTCAAAATTCGACCCCCGGAAGGCATACACTGTAGATCGTGTTATAGTACCAATAAGATAGCGGAGCAGTACCGGCGATTATCAGATCGCCCATAGAAAGGTTTACCTTGAGGTTAAACGCGCTCCATTCAGCTCGAGATAATAATCTTATAGATGCACGGATTAATATACCCAGGCAATAACCCCTGAATTCAGATCGCACTACACAATTAATTGAAAAACGAGCGACGAGGTGTGCAGGAGGCTTGTGTCGATTGAAAAAGAATTGAAATAATTCATTAACCACTTTCTCGCAATTTCTGACTCAAATTTGGCCATACCCAGGGCGTTTACTTGAACAACAGCCAGCCACGACTCCATCGCTTCACCTATATAACCCTCCTGAAAGGGGCCTCCATAAATTTCCGCAATGCAAACATAAACAGCCGCGGCAAAGGAACACGTACGTCGCTGCGCCCGACGTCGATAATTTCCATCACGGCCAGTACGTGTAAGGTATATACTTATTCGCGAAAAAGCTCTCGCCACCATCCCGAAGTGCGCCGCGCCGCGCGTCGCACCCCGTTAAAGGGCCGCTCGGAACGTCGCGGCCGGAGTTACGTTTAAAGAGGCGTCGAGCTTTTATGCGCTTCCTGCGGGATGCTGTCTACCGCGGCGGCGGGCGACCTTTATTACGTCTATTGCCGTTGGCGGAACTCCAATTCCGCACAATACGGAGCTTCGACACGAGATTCCGAGAGCTGGGATTCGTCGACGGGGGGAGAAGGGAGAAATTGAGGGTAAAACAAGGCCTCGGTCCGGTGAAGCATTAGATTTGATGAGCGGTGGGACGGATGGTTGGTGAAACGGAAGCGGTGGAAAATCTGGTTCTTATTGAAAAAATTTAAGAAACAAAGATAGAGTGGAAAGGTGAGGACCTTTGAGTAATAAAGAACTTTTAAGTAATAAAGAAACGACTAAATATAATTATTTTCATATTTTATCCGTAAAAAACTGCTACGTCATCCAAGTTTTATTAAGTATTCAAAAAGTATCTATACAATAAAGAAACACTACCGCAAATAATAAGTAATCCTTTGAAAAATTAACTAAATTTTATACACACATCTTCCTCATTTACCAAATGATCGCCACTAATTTAGTCCAGAATTTTTAGGGGCAATTAAGAGCAGAAAAAAAAAGTTCTGCAATCAGTATTCGTAAAAAAGCTTTTAATTAACTCTTTAGTACCAGTTCAACACACACGACCAATTCATTTTCCATTAATTAAAAGTCCAGACTAGAAAGGAAGCTCTTTATTATCGAGTCCGCGACTCGAAGGTAAATTTATCCATCAGCCCTTTTAACGGCGTGGATGAAAAAAAAAAAAATTCGCCATCGCCAATGTACTCATAGATTTAGCCGAGTAATCATTTAAAAAATCTGAATTTCGCATAACGTCGAAACCCAATTAATTCCCGGTGAATAATTTTATGTTTTTTTGTTCTTTTACCGCGGAGCAAACTGAATTTTCCAATAACAGCGCAGCTTTCAGCGGTGTAATAGAAAATTACAGTAGACGAGGGATGGCCGAGAGAGAGAGGGGGGGGGGTAGAATTTTCATTAAACGAACGGTCAGTTGCAGACTCACGCAGCGCCATCCATAATTAACGGAGGGTTTAAAAGCTGCAGCGCTCACATTTTGCCTCACAATCAAGCTAAAATCAAAACAAACAACGGGCGCGGGCTTTTCGCCGAGCCGCTGAACGACGCGGACTAGTAATGCCGGACGTGATGTTCGATGGGGACAGAGTCCCGTAGTTTGACGATAAATATTTTCTGCATGTTTTGCCGTGAAAAATGTCCCGCAATCGGTTTCTGCTGGACTGTGCATTAAAAGTTTGACGACGGAGGCGGGACGCGTTGAAGTTGTTAAATTTTTGGGTTGTAAATTGATTGTGTAATGAGGGGAGAACACGTTTTTCTGGGCTGCACGAAAATTTAAATTATTCCGAGGTGATTTTGGCGGTATAAAATGTATTTAAAGCTCCGTAACTGCATAAAACAAAGTTAGTTGCCGTTCATAAAGCACTGAAAATTTCAACCTTTTTTTTCTACTTCGTGTTCATAGAAGCAGTAAATTCAAATAAATCCTCTGCATTCGGAGGGAGCTTTTTCGAGTGCCAATTTAGTTCGCTTCAACAGATTTTGAATTAGCAAGAGTTTTTTTATTCGAATTTTTTAACGAATCTAGCGTACCGTATCGTACTTTTTAGAAAAATTAACTAAGCATGTATTTTGAATACAAAGTACCTACTTCATACGAAACCACAACAAGCTTTCGTTTACCTCTGTTAATTATCCTACAGAGCACAGCTGCAATTGAACAACCCATTTCCGCGAATCCAAATTATTGTCGATAAATGGCGGATTCGTTTAATAAATAAATTTTATAGACTTTGCGTGAATCGCGAGGCTTGAATTTACTTAAATAAATGCAGGATTTGATGTCCATTGAAGGGTGAAAATCCATTGAGTACCTCTTACCGACACAATAATGGGTATTAGGCTTGGGAATTATTTAACAGGACTTAATACAAAGCTCATTCTCGAAGACGAAGGTCCCTTTGTCTCCTACGTAGATGAAATATTCCTGAGCCTCCTACGCAAAGATGTTCCGCAGCTACTATACGTATTGTAGGGTTGAACCGATTACTGAAAGCGGACTGCTCACCTAAACGGCATTACTTAAGTACCCTGAATTTGGTATTAATTATTGACGTTGATTAAAGATGCTTTCGGGTTATTAATGTTTTTCATGCAACAATTTTTCGTCGATTATACTTCGTTAAAGTAAGTGCCACGATGAATATTTAATATTCTAATTTATTTTGCAAAACGATTTCGCCAAAATAAGAAATAAAGATAAAGTACAATAATATAAAATATATGAGAATACTGCTCCTTTTCAATAATTCGAAAAAGTCTAGACAGTTAAATCAGAAAGTTTTTCCGTCCGTTCTACAAATATATCACGTTTCACCTGCATTTATTTAAACTTCAATAAAGCTCATTTCAAATTATTCACCGAATGACGAATAAAAGAATAACTCAGTCGCTCCGTCGCGGATTTCTCCGGCCCGACCGAATATCTCACGAACCCCAGCGGCAGTATTCATACCCTCTCGTTCAATCTTAGCACATACCTCGACGTCAGCCCGCGGCTAGCATTCAAAGTCCGTTCCCATCCCCCCCCGGCAAAGCCGTCGAAGAGAGCCGCGTGAAATATCGTTCCCCTCTGAAAAGATCGACTCCCGCGGCATCGCGACCCGACGATTCCCGCCAAATGACCTCGATAAATTCCGTTTCCGCCGAGCCTCGAATCGGCCACGCGCGATGCCGCAGCCCGGGTCCATGTATACCGTATATACCCCCGATGCAATAACGCGCGCGGCCTGATTGAGCCGCGCGCTCGAGATCCAAGAGCGGGATTCCGGATTCCGGGAAATTTCTCCAGCCGCGCGGACGTATATAAATTCCGCGGCTGCCGCCTCGCCCGCAATTAGTAAGAGGTGTGTGCGCCGATTGAAACGAGGCGGTATTCCGATATCCGGGAAGACTTGTGCCTCTCGAGTTGAGAAACCTTTATTGCAGGCCACGGGCGGCACCTGATGCGAGTTCTCGCCGCAGAGGCTTTTATTAAGGCTTCGGGTGGACGCGGACTTTGGCGCTAGCCGGCTACGGTTTAATTGTAATTAGAGCAGTTCGGGAACCGGCGGCTCGATCGTTAAATTCAAATTAACGGGTAGGCCGTGTTGCCCGCTGCTGCCGCCGGCCGCCGCTGCTCGGGCTGAACAAGTTCGAATGTTCGGGGGGCAGTTTGGACGGCATGATTCTTTTGGAATTGCGGGGACACGTGCGCGAGAGCGAAGGGTGGCAGGGCTCTTTGAAGCTGCGGGTTAACGTTTCTTTAAAATTTGTAGAGTGACGTTTTTTTTTTTAATTTAGTTATTTAATGTTAACTATATATTTAACAGTTAACTATATAGTCAGTATAGATTTTACAATACTGGCGGTTTTTAATTTTAAATTTCGCTCGGGTACTTTGCGAATCTGCCTGTATGCATAAAGTAGAAAAATGTTTGCGAAATCAGTCAAAATTTTTGCCTTTGGAATGAGACAAGAGTTCTAATTAACTTGAACTTCCAAATTACGATATCAGCAAACTGTGAGCTAAAGTTACTTGTGATGACCATATTGTCTGCAGTTTCTGCACCCTCATCTTATTAATCTAAAACTTTGCAATTTCCGTTGAAATTTCGAGCTCCGACTACTTCACCGAAACTTTAAATTGTTTATAAGCAAAGCATAAAAATTTGGCTCGACAATAAAAACTGATTTCAACATTTCTCTACCATAGTTTACGATACTTCTCAAACTTACGTTCCTCGCATAATATCTCAGTCGAAAGTTTCTAATTAATGTTCATTCTCTCTCCCTTCCGCCTCTCGAAACCCCGACACAACCCCGTCCGCCCACTTTTCTATCAGATACAGCATGGTAACGACGAGCCGAGTAACGGGCACGATCCTGCTGGTCTGGCTGATCGGCTCGACGGCGGTGGGCCTGCAGTCGAGCCTCGATCTCGGCCCGAACCTCTGCAACATCGACTGGAAGGAGCCGTTCACCATGACGATCAACACGAGCGGCATCGTCTCGGCCGCGGTGATTGTCGGGGCGCCGATGCTCTGCACCGTCATGGTCTACATTCGCCTGATCATTCGGGTGCACAGCAGCATGCGCGGCTCCTACAAGCCGCCGGTCGCCTTCAACTGGGACTACGAGCTCACCAAGGCCAACATGTACAGTTTCTTCTTCTTCGGGCTCTTCTGGCTGCCCCTCGGCGTCACCTTCTGCATCAGCGTGGTGAGTTGCCGTTTAAACCGAGCCCCTGGGGCCTTATTCTGTAAAGTGTTTTTAACGCTAGCGTAAAGTTTGCGGAATAATCCTCCTGCTGGAAAAGATCTCGTGCCAACTTGTACGATTACTCATGTATGCCAAATCGTGGGCTATAATCATAATATGAATTTAACGTAAAAATAAACTCGTGGGTAAACATATGATTCAGCACTTGACTCGTCGTACATCTGACCAATAAAATGGAATAGAAAAATGATCTAGATTTAGATGTTCTGGAAAAAAACGAGTCCTTCTTTTGAATTCAATAATAGGTGCTACAATCTGTTAAAAGATAAATTATTCATGGTTCACCTCACACCTATTTTCTTACAGTAAAGCTGCTTGTTTTTGCCAAGCCCAACAGGAACATCCACCTCGAATTATAAACAGTAACAAACCTATACCGAAACTCCTCTGTCCCCCCGCAGGTTCGCCCGGTGAACCCGAAGCTGGTGGTGTACCTGGCCTGGTTCGCCCTCTCCAAGTCCTGCTTCAACAACCTGCTCTACTGCGCGGCGGACCGTCACTTCCGCAGCGCCTACGTGAAGCTCTTCCACTACTGCTGCTGCAAGACGACGGTGAGCTTCTCGCGCCGTCAGCGTGGCGACGGGGGCCGCTCGTCCGGCGACGTCCGCCTCCGCGTCCACATAATCCACTCGTACGCGAGCCCGGCCTCGAGCAGGCCCGCCGTGGCCAGGCCCAACGGCCGCGACGTCTACGAGTTGTAGGGACTGTGCCGAGGCGACAACACCGCGAGCCGCGCCCACAGGACTCGCACGAAGCAGTACGGCGACGCCCTCCTCGGCTCCGGCGAGTGCGACGCCCTATTGTAGACCTAAGAAGCCTGGATCGGGAAGCGAGAGCTGATGTGTGCTGGAGACTCGGTCGAGACGATGATGAGCGTCAGGGCGTCGATTCCCTCTTTAGCTCTGGAATCTTCTTATGTGTGCAAGCTGTAACTGCTTTTAGGTGTCGACTTCCGGTCCGGACGCTGCAGGACTGTCGAATTACTCCCGTCTTCGAGTCTCAGTCTAAGCTTCTTACGTCTACTTCTGAATATTGCGTGCTTCGGAAAAAATGGCCGACGCGGTTTGTCGTTTTTTGGAGGTTAGAATCGAACGCAAGACCTTTGATCAAGCTAACACCGGTCGGGGACTATAATATACCGAAAGAAAACTTACACACAATGAAGAGCGCTTGTATACGTGAGAATTTACACGGCCATTTTTTTATATAAGATCGATTCCGTATATGACCCTTTTTTTACGATGGGAGAGGCGTTCGTTTAAGGAGAGATTTTCTTGGCGCTCTCGACATTTTTCGCCTCGGTGGACGTTGATTGTGCCATCGTCCACCGAGGTTTCGTTGATATTACACTGACAAAGTGGTGACACGCTAATTATTATATGTCTGTACACAATATGACTTGTAAATAGCAAACTAATGCGCGCAACGCTAAAGATTATTCAATACAAAAATATTATTTGCTTCGACGACTATCGATGCTATTCGATCAGCTATGAAAAGATGTGGCTTTAAAAAAGCTAAACATTCTTTCAATAACTGATGGAGAATAAACGTCGATATGCGATCGAGCTCTTGATGAACTGTTTTTAACCGCATTTTTTATACACTTTAAAAGGTGTACAAGTATATATATAAATCGTGTTGTGCGATCGGTGTAATGTCATTCCATTAGCTTATATAATTAAGGAAAAAAATTGTTTTTATATCGTCAGACTTTGACCAGTGCGTAATGTAATAAACATTTTTTTTTGACTGTATATTTTACAGTGTCGATATAGCGTTGACGTAACATTGACACTTTCCCTCTCCGTAACGTTGATTTTTCTACAATTCATTACTGTGCCATAAACAATCGCATCGCTATTCGCCGATCCTCGCAATCATTTTAAGTACTTAATTTTATGCCCGCTGACTCGAATCTCTCGAATCATTAAGATTTTTAATCTTCTCGGCTAGTCGATCAAGCAGCAAATTATAAGAAGGCTCATTTTTCAGCTCGAAGGAAAACTTATCGGGGACTTCAGCGCCGTACATCAGGAAACATTAGCCCCTATTTTCTTAAAGGCCCATATAAAACGCACAAAATTTACGTACTCCGACCCTCAGCCGTTACTATCAAAACTTCCCGGGCGGACAGACAGCTTCTGGATTTGTCCCAAGAACTCGTCCGTAAAGGAGCGAGTCGCTTTATTGACATAAGAAATCACGGTTATTGCGCTAATAATTCCTCGAGCGCCCGCGCGAAAGCACCGAAGTAGCGGGACTTTATGCACTTTAAATTACTTAAGGCCCGGCCGTTTTTCACAAACGAGCCGTAACTTCGCCTCTCAAAGGAGCCTCAAGACTTTATCGCTCGTTCGCGCGCGGCTCTTATGTCTCGCGTGTGCTTCTTCCGCCTCTGACCGAAAAACTAAACTTTTATATATACTTCAAGCCATTACGTTTGATGAGGGTCCGAGAGAACGGGCCGCGCGTACATACAGATGAGTGAATTTCGCCCTCTGGACGAAGTTTGCCTTTTATTGAGTGCTTTCAACGCACGGTGACAAATTTCGCGACGCGTTTCTTCTTTTTTTTTGTTTTGTTTGAAGGGGAAAGCTTTTTAGAGCTACGGGGAGGAATCGAATTCGCACACGGATAGAATTTTTCAATAAAAATTACGAGTACGGCACCCGTAAACTTGGGACAGTTGACCTGGGTGTAAGAATTTACGCTTTTCTCGATATATAATTAAAGTGCCATTCGCGAATTAGTACAGAACCACACTTAACAATTATTATACGTCAAGTAAATTTTACCGAACGTTCCGTAATTTTTTTCAGTCAGTTATTTTTACTGAAAAGATCACAATTTTTACCGATCTGTTCCGTAATTTTCTACGATAGTATACATCAATTTTACTCAATAGAACGTAAATTTTACCGAACAGATAGGTGACAGTAGGCATTGGAA
>UCOL01003818.1:0-17143 GCA_900474335.1 Ormyrus nitidulus
AGAGAAGCTCAAATAGTCATCTTTATAATACTTGTATAAAATTTTTATTAAAATAAATTAAAAAAATAAATAATTTTTTTTTACTTGGGCGAGCTACGATGCTTAATGATTACATTACTAATCAATTATACCTAAATTATATCTAATTTAGATCTGCTCATTCCTATATATGGCTCATATCTACTTTAGATATAACTTAGATATAATTTTTTTACTTGGGAAACGTAAAAAATCGTTATAAAAAATAGCTCTTGAATATATTCTGAATGATAAAAGAGTGTGACTCATATTTCAAATGAATCTTTACAATGTAAATAATGTTTTAAAATTAAACTCGATTTAAAAACTCGTGCGTCGTGAACTATATATAGTAACTAAATTTCTCTTGTATATATACTTCAAAAGCAATTAATACAAACTGTCTCTCAAAAAAAATTGGAAACCTAATTCTTTCTACTGATATGCTTATAACAAACAGATAAAATATCTTTAAACGCATAGATAATGTATACGAGATAATTCTTTTCTAGTTTTTCCATCCTGTCACGTTATTTAAAAGCTTAATAAATTCTTAAAACGAAAAATGATTAATGTTAATATTATTCTTTTTTTAATTTTAGACCAAAAATGACAAACTTAATTCACGTCCAATAGAAGGCTGTATAGAATCTCAACAAGATAAACTAATAAAAAATGGCTTTGTTGATTATTTGTTAAAGTGAGGATCACAATCTAAAAATGTGCGCAGAAGTGTAGGGACAGGCTGCAAAAGAAGAAAGCACATTTCATAATGCACTAGCAGTGTCTAAACAAAGTATAAAAGCCCCTCGAGCTGTTATCAGTCAGTCGCTCGGGAAGACACCTCCGAAGGCCGCGCTCACTTGCTAATTAAATCCAACTTCGTAAAGAGAGGGAGAAAGACTGCGGGACATCGGATGTTTTGACCACGCACCACGCGACTCTCGCTTTCCCCCACTTAGCTACATGTTTTCCGCGGCGTGCGTCACAATATTTTTCAGAGGCGCGTACAAAGTAACTCGCGTGAAGCTGCTGCTCGAAATCCGCGTATAAGTTTGCGGCGCATTGCGCCAAGCGGGCGATTTGTTGCGTTATTATATGCTAGAGGCTCGAATGAAACTGCACGGGCGGAAAAGCGCAAACAACAAAATTGCCGAGATAAACGGAAATACTACGTGCCTTTACAGCGGGTTTATCGCTTGCGGCGGCGTAGGATAGTATATCGACGTATCGTAAACTTTGATAGCGAAATTGTAAAGTGAAACACATGTTCAAAAGGACTTTTTAATTGACTCCTAGTTTTTTTCGAGCGCGGATGTAGTGCTCTGGAAACGTAAGAATTTAAGAAAGAAAAGTGTTTATGATAAGGCGTTTGTTTGGTGCATAAAAATACAATTCGAAGAACGTCTTAAAAGAGGTGGAAATATCGAATTTAAATTAAGAAAGTGCTTTAACTTTTTTAGTATTCTTTTTGATTAAATTGTTTCGTGATATTTTTAAAGTCTTTCTTTACAAAAGCTTTATATTTTTAAATTAAACTTATCCTCCAATTCAGTACTTCAAGATACATAACGGTACCAAAATGACGTTCGATTTGAAATGAAACTGAATAGAGTAATCTCGAAAATAGTAGATAAGATACATTTCGTACAGAGCACGGCCCTAATATTTTATAGTAAAACATGTGGCTGAATTCTATGGTTAAGTAAAAAAAGGTCGGTTATAGATTAATCTTTACAAGACCGCGGACGTTTTTAGTGCACTGTATTAGTGAATTGTTTATTTTCTGTTCATACGTAGATGTAAACGTTTAGTACTTCAATATAATATTAAATGTGCCTCTTTAATCACAGAGCTATAGTAAAGAATATTGTTTTGAAGCCTTTGTTTGTATTGTCTCTTTGTCTGCATTTTCGTAAACATTAATTGTGAAATCTGCCAAATTCTTGATCGATGATTCACTATTTTTGTTTCGAAATTCGTTTACATGTTCAAAAACTGGTCAAGGAACCCTGCATAAAACTATAATTGAGGAAAAATAAGTATTTATGGTCTACTTAGATTTGTGAGATTTTTAAAGTATAAAAGAAAATTAATTTTCTTTAATATTGTTATTATACTCTTTAATGCTAATTAATAAAAATAATTACAGTTTCACAAAAATGTAAAAAATAAGTAAAGATTTTTTGTTTCAGATTATACAAAGTATTCTGCGTATAATCATATACATTTTCTAAATAGCAGCTTGATATAATGATATAAATGTAACGCAAAATGTGAAAGCATGTTACAGATTCTATTTTTATTAAAATTGAATCGAAGAAATCTCTTGAATATAGGACATCGCCGAAGTCATGTTCGAATTGCTCTCCTACACAGCAAATTAATTTTTTAAATGAATTACAAATATTATAACAAATTTTTTTATTTGAAACAATTTTCAGTATAGCGGATTCCATAAAAAGTAAATCTATTAAAATGTTTCATATTAGATAATTTGTAAATGATTATTGTAAACGCTTATCTTTTTCTAATAAAAAACGCGAGCCAAGAAAAATTAACGACCGCGATGATTGATTACTATAATGAATATTCACTGTTCAGTCGAAATAATAATACATTGTTGCCATTTGCCTACAGCGTCATTTCTTTTTCTCAGCACGTTTTCCTCGACTGGCAAACTTCTTTTAACCATCTGGTATTTCGGAAAGGTCCCTCACTAGAAAAGCAGCAAATCGCAAGCCGATTTCCTAGAACGGCGGCTCAGTAAACTATGCCCATAGCCGAACAGAACTGCATGCCGGCTAACGCGCATCTGTCGACTCGAAAACCTCAAGGACTTTTCATCCTGCTTTGGCGCGGCCGCTTTCCATCTCGCTTTTGGCCTTTCACTCCGTCGTGCCCAATATGACCTCCATTTTGCTTAGAAAATGCAGGCGCACGCGAACCGGAGTCTGTGGGGCCGAACGGCAGCCTTTTAAAGCTGATTCTGTACCTGCTTGCGTATCTATACCCGCTGAGCGATTTCCATTTTGCATTCTTGCGCGCTGCTGGCACTTTTCAAGCAAGTAAAGGCGAACAAGTCAAAATGGAAAGAAAGTTTTTAAATATTAAGATTAATGAGTTTTTTTTTTTAAATGAACAAGCGTTTCGTCGATTTTCTTAACAACATATTTTTAAAGTTCAAAGAGAATATCGCACATTTTTTTAAATACGTGGATGCATCAGTATAAGACTGTTTCAAATATCCTTTGCTTTTATTTTGACTCATTTTTCATTACTTTAATAAGGTTTTTAAAGCTTATTAACGATAAATTACAAAAAAGTACACACGCAGGACATTGAATTATTGGGTCCGGAAAGGTAATTGGAAATCGATATTTTTAATGCAATTTTTTTAAGCCATAGATATGCTAATTTTTAGCCACGTGGGGTGAATAGCGTGTGCCAAAAAATAATTGTTTTCGCAGGTGTTTGTTATGTTTCGTTATGTAGTTGCAAGCATACCACACTTGCACTTATGTTATTATTTATAAGGTGCATAAAAAATCACTGTCTCAAATATGCTTCAAATACGAGTGATATTCCAGTATTAATATATACTTTATATCAATGTCTCAGGTTTATCTTTAGTTTCTTTTTTCACAGAGTACTTTTTCGTCTGCAATTGTTGCTTACGTAACATATTTTAAATATACTTGGAACTGCTTTCATGAAAAATTTATTGGTCTCATGGCAAAAATAACTTTTTCAATTTATCCGTGAGATTTAAATAGAATAAGAAGGAGGTACTTAAAACTAAAATCTTTAGGAGATTAAAAATAATATTTTTATTTATTTGAAATTCAAAATTACTACTCCTTTAATTTTTATTACTCATATTTGTATATATTATACAATAGAATTTATTACAATACAATACAATACTCTATCTAATTAGTATAAACGTTATATTTTTAAATTGATTTGACCATAATTTAAGATCAATGCTAAAAAAATTTAGGTAAACAGCAATTATAAAAAGTTGCAAAGAATTATGTTTATTTTTTAGATTTTTCCAATTTCCTTGCAATTAAAATTGTTCAGCTATACGCTCATACTTCGCGCATGCTTCCAAACATTCTGCAAGCCCGATGTCTCAACTGAGCGATAGTCGCAGGGACATCCAAAATCCAAAACGAACGTCGGAAGGAAAAGTACTGCGTAACAGACTGAAATGGGAAAAAAGAAAAACGATCAAAAGCATATGTGCTGTGCAGCCTGCGCGGACCGTTGACTTCGGGAGATGCACTGGACGGCATAAAGAAGTGGAGTTAGGAGAGGAACACAATAACTTCCCTGTTGCCATGTGCGAGCCGGAGATCACTGCTTTCGCCTCCCGAAGTTATATAGAAAATATCGAATTGCACACGCCAGTCATTTTTATGAAATATTATGAGAAATTCCAAATTTCTTTTTGTTTCTATTTAAAACAATACAGTTTTTTTTTCTTTTAATTTAGTTGTAATATGTAGTGTAAATAATGTTCCTACTTATAAGAGTTCGAAGGCGTTATCAGTAGTTTTTGGGGTTGCATCAATTATAATGCAAAAAATCTATAATTAAAAAGTTATTGTTAAATTAAAAATTGCAATAATTAAATTTTTTAATTAGTGCTTTCTTATTATTTAAAAATTTCATTGCTTTGATAAGTTAATTTTCAGTTTCTTAGTTGCATATATAAAAAATATAATTTTTCGAAAAGAATCTGTTATAAACAGCTGGATACTCAGTTCAGAACTCTGCTAATACACAGCTGCAAAAGAAGAAAAAAATATATTATTTAAAAAACTGCAAAAATTAATCCCTTTCAGATATTTTGTTATCTATAAATATTATCTTGATAGATTAAAAACAGTTCTTTGTATACATTGACTTAAGAGGGTTATCGCGATTTTGTAAAAAGTTACCATGTTTCTGAAATTTTTTTTATAAGTTCATTTTAGTGTCCTTTATAACATATTAAATTTTTAAGAGCACTAGTCACACAGAATAAGAGTAATTAATTTGTGAAGTTACTACCTTTTACGTGGAGTCTTATGGAGACGCCGTTATGAAATCCACAATTTCAATTATAACTTCTACAAAAAAATTACCGTTGTTTCAAAAAACTAATATGTTATTTAGAACTACACTGAGAATGATATATTTCAAACTGAGAATGGCTAGCCACACTGTTTTTAAGAAATTACAATTGAAAGTACGTGTGTCGACTAGTTTTTCAAACACGTGCATTATGGAAACTATAACTATATTTATATTTCTCGTTCGCGCATGCGCCGTACGCGTACACAGACAGGCAGGTTATGTGTGCGTGAACAGTCATTCCCAAAATTTCTTAAGGAATCAGAAAGGTGGGGAGTATAACAAAACCAATACTATCAGAGCTCCACTTTTCACGTGTAATGTAGCATGATAACCCCCTTAAGGTTTAGTTATATATTTTTTTACATCTAAAAATCAATATTCGGTTTTAAAAAATTCGAAGAATTCATAATTCTGACATTCGAACTATATTGACCAATCAAATCAAGCCTTTAAATGCTTCAACATGGCCGCTTATCACTTTTTAAAGAAGGGATTAGATTCTATTGCAAAAGCAATCGAATATTATCAAGTCCATATATTTTAAGGTTTTTGTGTTATAACATAAAATCTGTTATAACATACAATTTTTTATGTTTTTTATTTAAAAAATGCAATTTTTAATGGTCATTTTTTTTAATCGTGAATCTCGCCTCGATAACGGTGTAAAATGAAGCTATAAAGTATTTCAATGTGGTCATCAATGCTTGTTCTCAAAGTTCATTTTATTAATTATTAAGGATATGGTAGCTATAATGGTATGACGTCACGAGTACAATGAATATATATAATGAAGAACAAAAGTTCATAATATATGGCCCAAATTCAATTTTTGAGAGAAGGTATTCAAACGTTAGAAAGTCAACTTCGTGGAAATATGGATTTCCATATAAAAAAGTGGTTTTAGGGCCATGAGACCCAAAAATCACATCAGGTCCAAACTTCGGGACTATCGTTTCAAAGATTTTCGTCGTCAAAAAAACTTTTGTGCTTCTGTAATTTTTATAAAAATGTACTTGGAATAAACTGCAAGTATATATTCATTGTACTCATGTATACATACAATTATAGCTACCATCTATATGTTATAATATTAAAGTTCAAATGTCGATTCGTCCGTCCGTGTCTCCGTCTGTCCGGCCAGTCTTCTATATATTATTATATTATTCTATTAGTGAACCGGAAGTGGACCGGAAGTGAATAGAAAGTGAACTAAAAGTGAAGCGGAAGTGAAAAAGGGTTCAATTGAATACACGAGTGAGCTTCAGCGAGCGAGTTTTTTGCTAGTATCCTTAATAATTAATAAAATCCGCATGGAGAAATTTTTTTTTTTCGTATGAACTTTAAGAAAAAGTATTAATGACCACATTGAAATAATTTGTAGCTTTATTTTACACCGTTATCGAGACAAGATTCGCGATTAAAAAAAAATGACCATTAAAAATTGCATGTTATAACAGATTTTTTCGTAAATCTGACCACGGATTCGGAAGGAACGACCCCAAAAATCTTAGGATATATGGACTTCACGATAATATTCGATTGCTTTTTCAATAAAATCTAATACGCTCAAAAAATAGAAAAATTTTAGCCAATTTGCCCGTTAATGGGTTATTAAATTAAATTTAAAAAAATTAAACAAATTAGATTAAGAACTAAAGTGTAATATTAAAAGAAAGTTTTCATGAAACTATAATTTTATAATATAAAGTAATAGAAAGTTTTACGTGGTTTATTGCTTAGAATTAAATAAAATTTAGTTTAATTTTAAATAAAAATAATTAGACATTTAATAGTTAGTTAACCTAGTAGAAATCACATGCTTTGAAGTTAAATTTTAGCATTTATTGGCCCATTAGAGTACGGTCAAAAATCACCAAAAAAGTCATTTTTTTTATTTCAGAAATGTGTTCTAGAAGTATCAAAGAATGTGTAAAAGCATTCATTAGAGTCAAAATAAAAAAATTTCAATGCCTAATTTTATTTTCAACAGCCAGCCCAGCAGCTGAAGGTTCCAGCTTTGCATCCGGCCCACCCGCTGGCCAACCTGCACGTATATCAGCCGGCCCACCAGCTAATGTACCAGTCAAACTATCAGCAGGTACCATCACAAAATAATTATAATAAATGTACACTGTTAGAAATGTAATTAATTTTAAGAATAATTAAAGAATGATTTTGATGTTTCCTTACAAAGCCGTATATTAAATTTCAAATTTTTCATTCAATTTAATGAAAATTTGGATTAAATTTCAGAATGGTGGCAGAGGCGGAGGGAGAGGCCGGGGCGGAGGCCGCGAAAAAGGAAGGAACCGAGATCGTGAATCAGGTCTTCAAACTAGACTCGCTGCGATGGAGACGGTAATTTTACATATTTGTATTATTTTGTATAATGGCAACGGACAATAACAGATAAAATAATAAATTATGACTAGAATGTAATGACTAGAAATAAAAGATGACTAGAATACAATGACTAGAAATAAAATACGACTAGAATATAATTTGGTTACGACTAATATAATATTTTTTTAGCAACTGTTAAACATTAACAGGGCAGTACTGGCAGACAGTCAGCGTGCGTTACCTGCACCGCCATCCTTCTTACCGCCGAATATGTTCACGCCAGCAACGCTGCTTCCTTCCGCATCCGCGTTTTCGCTGATGAACATGGTGCAACGACAGGCAGAAGCTAATGCTGCATACCATTATTATCTAAGTATGTAGAAGATAAAAAAAACCATTAAAAAGTGTGTAATGTTTCGGGTGTTCGGGTTCTCTTAGTTTTATTGAAATAAATAAATAAAATATACTCTAGTCAATAGTTAAAAATTTATTTAATTAAACGCTCCCTAACTAACTATTTGTCTAACCTACACTCTAAACCCAAAAGTATACAAATTTAGGCAAAAATGTATAAATCGCACGATTTATACTTTTAAAAAGTATAAAGCTCATCTTTTATACTTTATGAAATACAAAAAATGCGTTTTAATATTTCGGAAAAGTATAAAAAGTACAAATTATACTTTAGAAAAGAATACATTTGTTTTCGTAAATCGAAAAGTATAAAATTTGGGCTCGTATTTGTATTGGTGATGGGGTAATAAATAATAAGACACTATTTAATTAGTAATCTGAAGTGGTGCGATCTTGTAAGGACGTTGTACGTCTTGACCCTTTGGCCGACCAGGAGCGAGTGGCCCGCTCGACCAGTGTCTCTCTGTAGTTACGTTAACCGCCAGAGGGCGCTAATAGTTTTTACTGTATACTACGTTCTTACAACATCTCCCTTTTTTTATTAAATCACTTAAAGAGAAATGCTTAATACAAATTTAAAAATTTAGAATAAAAGATGTCATACAAATGTAAACGTTTAACGTAAAAAGTATAACACAGAGTTAAAATTAATACATATAGAACGTAGTTATAATTTTTAATTATTAAATCGATCTGGTTCGTTTCTCACGCGCGACGATCTGCGTAATATCTGTCTGTCAGCGATATTATTTGACACAGTTTTTGCTTGAGATTGCTTATTCGAATTTTGAGAAGAGCTTGTACTCTGTGCGATCGGAATTACATTAGTCGTCATTGCGCTTCTTACATCAGGTTGCAAGTCTCGCATTGTAGTTTCGCTTACATTTTCAGTGCTCGCTTGTCGGTTTACATCTATGTGCGTTTGTGCTGCAGTTTCACTTTGTATAGGATCGTCAATAACAATGGATACTTCGTTTGATTCGGTGTCTAAATCGTGTTTAAATGGAGCTGGGACAAGGTGCCATCGATTGCGGCGTATCGTACTACCTTTCTCGGTTTTGACAATATAAGAATTTAAATTTCTATCGAAGTCTACAACTTCACCATATAAACGCATGTCTATAATCCAGACTTTATCACTTTTATCTAATTCGCTTAATTTTGTAAAACGGTGACGTTTATTGTACATTTTTTCCTGATAGTTTTTACGTACCGTTTCTTTATGTACAACTTTATCGTGTTCTTTAAATGTACCGAGATTACTTTGTAATGTAGGGACGCGAGATTTAATTTTTTTCGAGAACATTAGTTCCGCGGGTGAATATCCGTTTTCGAGAGGCGTCGTTCTGTACGCTAAAAGACCGATATTAATATCTTCACATTTCTTTATAATGTTTTTTGCTATTTTTACCGCGGCTTCCGCAGCACCATTGCTCTGCGAAAATTTAGGTGAACTAGTGACATGGGAAAAATCGAAATCTTTCGCAAATTTACGAAAACCACTAGCAAATTGTGTACCGCAATCACTTCGTACCGTGTTCGGGATTCCAAATCTTGAGAATACAGTCTTACACTGCTGAATAATTTCTTCTTCGGTCATACATTTTAATGAGCAAATTTCGAAATATCTAGAATAATAATCGGTAATGACCAGATACCATCTGTTTAATTTGAACAAATCTACTCCGACTTTTTGCCATGGGCGATCTGGAAATTCTTCTTTAACAAAAGGCTCGCGACTATTTTGCCTTTCTTGAACGCAAGCTGGGCAGTTTTCTATCAAGTTTCGCAACTGAGAACTTAACCCTAGCCACCAAACAGTCTGTTTTGCTTTATCTCTACATTTTTGTATGCCTAAATGGCCCTCGTGAATTTTATGTAACAATTCTAATTGAAGTTTGGGAGGTATAATTAACCTAGCGTCATACAATAATAATCCTTCGCTTATCGATAATCTATCTTTGTACTGATAGTATGGTAGGACCGCTTCCTGAATTTTACTTTTTATTGGCCATTGTGTGTTTATATATTCTTTTAGTATTGAACAAGTAGGATCTAATTCTTGCTCGCTTTTTAACATATTTAAATAATTTTGCGAGGCTGGAAAATTACTTACGATGAAATTGACGTAAGCGTTTATCTCTTCAGGTAAGTCATCGGCATTATCCTCAGTTTTACTGAGAGGATTTCGAGACAAATAATCCGCGAGTACAAGTTGTTGTCCCGGGATGTAAGTTATTTTATAATAATAGCGCATTAAACGCATGCGAATTCTTTGAAGCCTAGGTGTCAATTCATCAACATACTTAGTTTGTAAAATCTGAAGTAACGGCTTATGATCAGTCTCGAAATTTACAGTTAAACCGGTAATAAAATCTTTAAAGCGTTCAGCTCCGAAAGCTAAGGCTAAAGCCTCTTTTTCAATTTGGCTGTATTTTTGTTCGCATGATGTTAAGGTTCGAGAAGCGTACGCTACAATCTCACGCTCGCTTTTCGCGTTTTCTTATATAAGTGCTGCTCCTAAACCGTAACTAGACGCGTCAGCTTGAATAACAATATTTTTTTTATAATCAAAGTGGAGCCTCTTTTATTAATTTTTTTATTTCATGAAATGCTTTTTTCTGAGGTTCAAGCCAAACATAAGGTACATTATCTTTTAATAACGACGTAAGCGGCTCAAGTAATTGAGATTTATTCGGAATAAACTTACTTATATGGTTGACTGCACCGAGAAATTTTAATAACGTGTTTTTATCTACCGGAGCAGGTGTATCGGTGATCGCTTCGACGCGGTGTGGCGAAATACTTATTCCAATTTCGGAAATATGATGACCGAGAAACTCTAACTCGTGAACAGAAAAAATACATTTCTCTTTATTTAGCGTTACGCCTTCTTCTTGAAGACGCGCGAGAACTATTTCGAGTGTACTATCGTGTTCTTCTTGGAAACTCGCGTGAATAAGAATGTCATCAATATGTATTATTACATTGGATAAATCGGAAAAGAGTTCATAAAACATTTTTGAAAAATAATCACCTGCGCAGCTAATCCCGAATGGGAAACGTACATACATATATCTGCCAAAGGGCGTTAAAAATGTAGTCAAAGGTTGACTTTCCTTGTCTAATTTTATTTGATGATATCCTGCATTAGCATCTAGCTTAGAGAAAACTTTAGCTCCTTTTATATTAGCTAATGAAACGTCAACCTTTGATACAGGAAAAATTGGACGTTTTACGCTGTTATTTAGTCGCGTGTAGTCACCGCATATACGGATTTCGCCGGTGTTTTTCTTCGGCACAATAACTATGGGGCTACACCAATCTGTTGGGAATCCTACGGGTACAATAATATTTTGTTCGCATAATCTGTCTAACTCAAGCTTCAATCTTGATCGGAGGGGGATAGCTACTCCGCGCGGTGTTGACAACGAGAAAGGTTCTGCACCTTCTTTCAAGTGAATTTTTAACTCTGTTTTGAATTGCCCGATACCGTTAAAAACTTTACTATATTTAGTTAAAATTTCATTAGTTCTATTATTATTAAGACTACTAGCTTGCAAATTATTGATTTGATTTATCAAATTAAGCTCTTTTATTTCAGGTTTTCCCAACAAATTATTTTTAAATCTAGGTAAAATATATATTTTGGCTTCAATTTTCTTTGCATTTCTTATAATTTCAACATTTAAAAATCCTATGACTGATAATCTTTTTTCGTCCGGTCCGTAAAAAATTTTATCCGGCCGGCGAATTTTACTTTTTAATTTCTTCGGAACAGTTTTCTCTGAAATGCACGAAATATCCGCGCCCGTGTCAACTAAAAATTTAATATTCTCGTTACAACCGTTTAACTTTAAATTAATCGTATAATCATCGTTCGAATTTGCGTTACTTTTTGAAATCGCACCTAAGAAAACGGCGTCGCATACCTCAACATCCTCTTCTAAACGTCGAATAGACTTCGTCTTGCATCGCGATCCCAGTGGCCCATTTTTTTACACTTACGGCACGATGTTCGCAGCGTTGGGCAGTTCTTTGAATCGGCATGTGTACGCAGACCACAGCGAAAACACGTAGAGTTGTCGGAATTCTTCTTACCAGCGTCGCTCGCGTCGAGGAATTTCTTGTTATTGGGCTGCGTCTTTTTCTTCTGCGTACTTACGCGGTTTACATCGAGGTTTTCGGTTGATAAATTTTTCCGTATAATCTTCGCTTCCTTAGCTTGTATTTCAGCCTGTCGAACTATCGTGATCGCTTTTTCTAACGTTAAGTCGGGTGTAAGTTGTAAGCGCTCCGACGTTTTAGAATCACGCACTCCTGTCACAATGCGATCTCTGATAAGTTCTTCTTTTAATATTCCATATTCACAGGCTTCAGCTAGCGTATATAACGCTGTAATAAATGAATTCACAGATTCATCCACATTCTGCACTCTCGTATTGAATTTATACATTTCGAAAATGGTATTTTTCTTGGGCTTGAAATAGTCACTGAATTTTTGTTTAACAATAACTAGAGTAGTATCATTGTTCACTTCAGGCAGTACTTGGTTTAGAATTTCCTCTGCCTTTTCACCCATCAAATAACATAGAAGATCTATTTTCTCCTTTTCGGTTTTATTCAAAATGTTTGACAAAGAAATATATCTGTCGAATCTTTTTATCCACGTTGGCCATACTTCCAGTTTGGTAAAATCAAATTCTGATGGCGGATGAATGTTCGAGGCGGTTACACTGACCTGCGAGGAAACTGTTTCCTGAGATTCGTCCGGCATTCTGATACTAACGACGCGAATTCTTTCGCGCACACGCTTCCACCATGTATTATTGGTGATGGGGTAATAAATAAATAATAAGACACTATTTAATTAGTAATCTGAAGTGGTGCGATCTTGTAAAGACGTTGTATGTCTTGACCCTTTGGCCGACCAGGAGCGAGTGCCCGCTCGACCAGTGTCTATCTGTAGTTACGTTAACCGCCAGAGGGCGCTAATAGTTTTTACTGTATATTAGGTTCTTACAACAAAATCCTATTGAAAATCCGGTTTTTTTTTCGATCCGACAAGGATATCTGGCCGAAAATCGTAGTAAACTCCGGTTTCATCCGGGTCTATACCGGCTGGATATTTTCAATAGGGAATGTTTATAGGATTTGGAATTAGTGATTGTTTTTAGGTTTATTGGTTTTCTGGTTTTGGGGTATGTTTTATTATTTTTTTTTATTTATAAGAAAATATCATTTTAAAAAATTCGGAATTTATTTAATTTGTTTCTCATGCTTTGTTCACCAATAATTTTTTATTTTTAGAGTGGACTGATTTAAAAGTCTCTCAACGTAATTTTGAAAAATATGGAAAAATTGAATTAAGAAAATCGGAAAGGAAACATTTAAAGAGTATAGCTAATAGTTCAACAAATTTGAAAGAAAAGAAAAGTAAAAAAAGAAAGACTTCAAAGTCAACAAATAAGGTAATTTTCGCAAATTGAAGCGTACTTAAGGGGTCATTCTGGTTCATGAGCTAAAAAGAAAAGGTAATTTATATAGGTATTGATATAAAAGTTATTCGGTTTAATAAATACAGTCTCGAAGTACATTTTTTTTAATTATTTTTAAAATTTTTTTACTATAGGTCGTCCGAGAACTAGTTATGTGTAGAATCACATACACTCCCGCCGATCGGAAGAAGTTATTTCAGGAAAAACGCATTTAAAGTTTTTTTGAATGAAAAATTATGAAACAATCTTACTTTACTTTAGTCAGCTATGCGTGTCCATACAATATGCATTCTGCCTCTTCGTAATGGTCATTCTCTTACAATCTTTTCGTTTTCCAAGTCGTGAACCAGAATGGCCCCTTAAAACTGCACTTTTCGCTCCTCGTGTGAAAAAATATTATAAGATGTACTTGAAAGAAATGATCTTGTTTCTTGTGATTGGCACTTTCGCGACACCTGGATCTCAATCCCTTATTTGTTTAAAAATTACATTTTTTACACGAGTATCGAAATGTACTTTGATAGATTAATATAATTATGTCATCTTAGTTTTCTTCTATTCTTTATATTGGAAAAAGTAAATTTCTTTACTAATTATTACATTTTACATTTATAAATTATAATTAACTTGCAGTCAAATGTATTATCTGAACAGCTGGAAAAACAGACGAAGAATATTGATCAGCTTGCTAAGGTAATAAATTTTTAAAGTTTTAAAAAGGATTGCCTTGACATCATAGTTTACATAAGAGAATAAATAAGAGAATGAATTTATGATTTACAAATTTAAGTAAAATTTGCCGACTTAGAATAGTAGTGAACACTTAAGTCACGATAGTAAGGCTTGGTTCTTAGCTAATATATAGTTGTTACTCAAAGTATATGTATTTACTTTATAGAGAATCTCGCAGTATTTAGATTAAAAATTTTCAAATTATTTTAATATGAATCCACGTTTTATTATCATTTTAATTTCTACAAATAGGTCACCACACACAAACTAATTTATTTAAATTTTAATACATTTTGGAGTGAAATTTCTACTCTAATTTCAAGGGAAATTTAGTTCAATTTATGGCTCATATTATTTCACACACTAAGAATTGAAGTTTCTACTACCCAGTTTGACTTATGTACATCCTATATCGCAGGCGCGCAAACTTACATTTATTAACCTTATACATATCTACATATTTATTTACGCGTGATGTTTGATTCTCAGTATCCCTAGTGGAAATTTTGAAATATATTTAAATGTATCAAAATTTATCAAAATGTATCAAAATGTATTAAAATGTATCAAGATGCATCAAATTGTATCAAACTGTAACAAAATATATCAAAGTGTAATAAAGTGTTAAAAAATTGATTCGAATTGCAACATTTTAATACACATTGATACACTTTGATATAGTTGAATATACTTTGATACACTTCGAGATATTAGTTTAGCGATGCTAGCTTCTTTTTTATATTTTTTTCCAATAAAATTTTAGAAGAATTTGACTTTATTCGTAACATACTTTTATAAGGATTCTACTATCCTTAAATTCTTTCAGTAATTTATTTATCTTGTTCACTTTTCAATTTATTTTCCGCTTGCACGATAATATTTAGAGATAGGTTATAAGCTAGTGAGTTTGTTTAGAATTTGGTCTAAAGATAAATTTGAGCAACTACCAATATTTTTCTAATATTTAAATTGTATATTCTAAATATTAAATTAGACGATTGAAGCTAATGACGAAGATGAAGGCGAAGATGAAGACGTAGAAATAGCAGAAAAAAAAGTAGAAGACGAGGCAAAAGAAGAAAGAGACTTCGGAGACAAAATGGAAGAAGTTATAGACCTAGGTGAAATGCCAATGGAAGATTTAGAGGAAGAAATGATAGAAGATAAAGATGAAGATGAAATAATTGATAATTAGAAAATGTAAATAAAGATGAAGATATAGATAAAGATGAAATAATGTATGAATTAGAAAATGTAAATAAAGATGTAAGAGATAAAAAAAAAGAAAATCCATGAAATCGACAAAACAAATTGCATATAATGAAGAACAAGATTTACTAACTGAAAAAGATGAAGAGATAAAAAAATTACGAGAAGAAAACAATCTTCTTAAGAGGCTAATTTCGATTTCTGAAGGTAAACTGTGTTTTGTGTATCTTCATGTTTCTTTCCAGCGTTAGTGTAATATGCAATTAATGTTTAATCTCTTAAGATTTAATACTATAATAATTCGGTTCAGTTTAATTGGTTAATAGTTAATGGTAAATATGGCTACTAGTAGAAAAAGTATTGTCCTTTTTAGACTTAGTTACGCTACGTGCGCATAGAATTTTCCACTCCCATGTGTACAATTTCATTCGGTAAAAGTGCGACAGATGTAATTAACCCTCTTTCGCTATAGTATCAAAATGTACTATAGTTCATATCGTCGGTCTAGAATAAAAGGGGACCAACTCGGAATCTGTTTGGAGGAGGTACTAACTCGGAATTCGGTTAGAAAAGGTACCAACTTGGAAGCCGGTTGAAGAAGGTTCCAACTTGGAAGCTGTTGGGGAAGTTACCATATCAGCGGCCGATTGGCAATGAGTATAATAAATACTGTAAATAGTAAAAAAGTTTTTACATTGCTCATCGGTACTGCCAACCTAAATTAGTGTCAAAAAAATCAGCGCTCGAATTGGTGCCTTTTCCAACCGGTGGCTGAGATGGTACCAATTCCAACCGATCGGATTCCGAGTTGGTATCGATCCGTTTCTTCTAGATCTATCTATCTATTTTTTATCTATTATATAGATTATTGTATGTTTTCTATGTTATGTATTACGTAGATTATCTATATTTTTTTATACACTACTTAAAAAAAGTATGGCATCACTATAAAGTTAGTCTCAAATTTAGCCGTTTTTCGTAACGCCGCAACTTTTTCAAATTTGCATTTTTTTAAAATTAAAGTTCGAAATCTCTACTTTTTGATTTGGATATTTTTTATAGATCTTATAACGATTTTCAGCCATGATCTCATTAAGATCTCATCTGCAATTATTTGCTAAAAGAAATTAATAATTTTAAATATTTATAAATTTATTATTAAAAGTTACAATAAACTATTTTATTTTAATTTTAATAAACTGTAATTTTATTGTCAATTTTATCTCAAATAATAATTGATAGTCTTTTTTTAAAATTTATTATACACATAGAAAATGAAATACACTGATTAAATATTCTGAAATAAGAACAAAAAAATATAAGTTTTTAAAAACTTTTAGCTATTGATATTTTTCAAAGAAAACTTGAAACTTTTACATCCTTAATGGATCAGTTGGAAAACAGAGCAAATGGAATTTTTGCTAATAAAAATATTAATGAAGAAGTTGTTATTAAGCTAAAAAATCCTTTTGACTATAAAGATAAAATTTAATTTCCTTTTCTTAAAAAAATTAATTTGTTATATAAATTTTGTTTGTTTAAATTATTATTCGGTAAAAAAGTTATTTATTTATTACAAATTGATCTTTTGTTATTTTGCAGACTGAACTACAGCGTAATAATTCCAGAATAACTCCAGAAAAAAATGAAACCTTTAACCCCCTTGCGCCACGCGACGAATATATTCGTCGTGACGAAGTGATCACCGTAGGACATGCGACAAATATATTCGTCGCAACCTTTTTCCTTATAACTTCTCATAAAAATAACTTAGGGAAGTCTGTAAAAGCGCAAATTAAAGC